>BRYF01000008.1:15362500-15370000 GCA_030159135.1 Actinidia polygama
ATTTTAAATTCAAAATAACTAAAAAAAAAAAAAATATTATACCAAACATAGCCTTAATCTTATCACAGGAAAATAGACCTCAATATCGGATAAAGTTTTTTTTTTAATTATTTTTATTTTTAGGAATTTTTTTTACACTATTTAGTCACTATTTTTACTTTTTACTTTTCCGATTCATTTGTTTATATAAATTGGAAAAGTAAAAAATTCAAATTAATCCTTTAATTCTAACCAAGAAAATTCATCAGGATTATTTTGGATCGTATATTATTTTAATTTTTTTTTAACTTAATAATTTCTTTAATCAAGATCAATCGAAAAAAAATTAACAAAAGAAAAAAAATAATTTAAAATAATCGATGTTGTTCCAAACCGTGCCATCATTTCATTATATGGCTGTTTAACACCTATCATTTCATTATTTTAAAAAACAGTTTTTTATTTTTATTGATAGGGATAATTAAAAAAAGGTTAAATTGCCTTTAAATCCTTCACGTGGATTCCATGGAAGCTGTCGCGCTACTAAAGTTTACTGACTAGTAACAATAGATCATGTCATTGATTTGTCACCACTTGAATGGAGATTGATTTCAGTCTAATTTTTGTTTAAGGCCCAGGTTAGGTTAATAGTTTTTTATTCTTGAATTTTAAATATTAATTATTGTATCCTTGTTGACTGATCCAAAATGAAACCCAGTATTCGTAATAGACAAAACACCGTCATTCATATCTGAATCAATTGGTTTTTAAACAAGATATCAAGCTATTAAAAAATAAATAAAACATCGTCAATAATTATTTTTCCAACTACGTCATTGATATGTAGAATATATTAGTCGTAGAAAGAGGGATGACCCTCATAATTCTTGAAATTTGTGCTACATTAGTGATTGACATTTGAATGTTAATTATTGTACACTTGTTGAATGATCCAAAATGAAACTCAGTATTCATAATAGACAAAACATCGTCATTCATCTCTGAATCAGTTGGTTTTTAAACAAGATCTCGAGCTATTGAAAAATAAATAAAACATACCGTCAATTATTTTTCCTGACTACATGATTGAAATGTAGAACATAGTAGTAGTACAAAGAGGGATGACCCTCATAATTCTTGAAATTTGTGCTAGATTAGTGATTGACATTTGAATGTTGATTATTGTACACTTGTTGAATGATCCAAAATGAAACTTAGTATTTATAATAGACAAAAAACACCGTCATTCATCTCTAAATCAGTTGATTTTTAAAAAATAAATAAAACATGATCAATAATTATTTTTTCAACTATATCATTGAAATATAGAACATAGTAGTCGTACAAAGAGGGATGAACCTCTTAATTCTTGAAATTAGTGGTACATTGGTGATTGACATTTGAATATTAATTATTGCACCTTTGTTGAATGATTCAAAATGAAACTCAGTATTCGTAATAGACAAAACACCGTCATTCATCTCTGAATCAATTGGTTTTTAAACAGAATATCGAACTATTAAAAAATAAATAAAACACACTGTCAATGATTATTTTTCCAACTACATCATTGAAATGTAGAACATAGTAGTAGTACAAAGAGGAGTTTGAAAATATAACATTTTTATTTTAATTTAAAAAAAAAATATTTTAAAAAATATTTTTATTTTTAATTATTAGTAAAATGGTTTTAAGTTAAATGAGTTTTTTTATATTTTTAGACTCCTCTTGTTAAGAATAATTAAAAATATATAAAATTTTAATTAAACGGTAAAAAAAATCACTAAAAACAAAAAAAATTCAAAATCAAAATAACTATAAAAAAAACATTACACCAAACATAGCCTTAATTCACAGGAAAATAGACCTCAATATCGGATAAAGTGGACTTTTTTAATTATTTTTATTTTTAGGAAAATGTTTACACTATTTGGTCACTATTTTCACTTTTTTTATTTTACTTTTTCGATTCATTTGTTTATATAAATTGGGAAAGTAAAAAGTCCAAATTAATTCTTTAATTCTATCCAAGAAAATTCATCAGGATTATTTTGAATCATATATTTTTTTCTTTTTTTTTTAACTTTATAATTTCTTTAATTAAGACCAATCGAAAGAAAAAAAAATAAAAGATGAAAAAAAATTCACTACAAACAAAACTAATTTAAAATAATGGACATTATTCCAACCCATGCCATCATTTCATTATATGGCTGTTTAACACCTATCATTCCATTATTTTAAAAACAGATTTTTGTTTTTTTTGAAATTAGAAGATTCGTTGTTAATCAGATTAGGAAACTGTCCATATTTTATTCTCTTTGATATCGTTCTTTCTTTATTTTCCCTTAATTAGAAATATGTTGTATTATGTATTGATGTGTTGTTGATTAATATAATTCAAGCTTTTACATATTTCTTTGTGGTATCAGAGCCTTTAACCTAATATTTTTTTCAACCTATATCAAATTTACCTCTCTTGCGCAACTGCACAGCAGCACAAATCCAGCGCAGCCCCTCCCTGCACAATTTGGGTTTGAAGCTGATTGAGATTAGGTAACTCAGCATGCATTGGTTCCACTTTTGCAATAGCGCCGACTCGAGGAGTTCCACGGCCACAACCACCACCACGACCACCCACACAATCACCACTGCGATTTCGATTTAACTGCGGTTTCAACTCAGGATGTAGATTAAAGCATCAATCAATAAGATGGTCGGGCTTGCTACAGTGCTGACAATATGGGAGAGTACCAAAAGGAACAACAAAGGTTGTCTAATCTGGAACAGTAGGAGAGATCTCAGGTAGAGAAATAGATGGTAGAAGTTGTTGCCTCCGTTCATCAGCATCAATAATAGCAAACACCTTGTATAATGATGACAAAGGTAATGTGTTTAAAATCTGAGTTCGAAGCGCCTCAAACTCAGGGTTTAAACCCATCAAAAATTGATATGTATGTCGACGATCAAGGCATTTGGACTCAACAGTCCCATCATTGGAAAAATCACTAAGGGGCTCGTACTGGACCAAATCCTCCCATCTAGTTTGGAGGTATCCAAAATAATCCAGAATGGAGAGTCCCAAGCTAGGCTGAGAGGCATGAGAGATATCTCGGTAGAATTCAAAGATTCGGGACTCATTGCAGGCATGAGCATACATTTGGTTCAAACCAGTTGCTGGAGAAAAATTGACAAAAACAACTAAATGGGCAAAGGCATTGAAATATCGACAACAAAAGCTATACAAGACAACAAGAGGCTGCCAGAGATAGCAAAAGCCCAAACGGGCAAGAGGCCTCAAGATATTGACAACATAGAAACCACGATAGTGACAATGAAGGAAAACCCGGACTAAGCCATGTACGAAATCGGATGAGCATGTGGCAATGATGTTGGGCCACCTACATTATCAATTGCACTCTCAATCGGGTATTGCATGGCAAGGCACTGCTTCATATCCTTCAGTCTGCTAGTTCCTTATTTTCTATCCTCCCTCGTATCTTCGGATGTACATACTTTGTTCAAGTCAGGAGCCCCACTCATACCAAACTTGATGATAAAGTTGTTTGTTATGTCTTTATCGGGTAATCTCGATGTCCAAGGGGTATCGGTGTTATGATCCTGTCACTTGTCATATGTATCATTTGTTGTATGTAACTTTTTTGAAAACTGTTCCATTCTTCTCAGGTTCCCCGTCTTCTCCAAAGCTGATTGTGGAGGAGGATTGTACGCCTTCCTGCCCGCTTCCTATACTTGAGTTTCCTCCACTGCCACCCAGTGGCTCTCAGCCCAAAATTATTACTACCGACCCCTAACAAGACTACCCTCATTGTTCGCATGCTTTAGCTCCCCTGCCAGCATCTTCTCCGAATTCACATATCTTTTTTCCTTTAGTTTCTAATATTCCTTTTCCTGTTATGCCATACGTGGTCGTCGCCCCCTCTCGTTTTCTTCTTTCAAATAGTACTAATCACTCTACTGCGTAGTATCAAATTTATGAGAGAGCGAAGCACATCGAAGTTGATATTCATTTTATTCGGAAAAAAGTTTGTTATGGGAACTTCTAGTTTTGTCCCATCTTTTGCTCAAACAGCTAATATGCTCATTAAGTCCATTGGACCCTTATTGCTGAAGTCGTCTTTTGTCAAGTTAGGGTTCGTCGATATCTTCATCTCAACTTGAGGGGAAGTGTTAGAATAAGGAGATTCGTTTTCTAATCCGATTCGAAAATTGTCCATAATAGATTAGAAAAATGTCCGTATTTTATTCTCCTTGATATCTTTCTTTCTTTTTTCTTAATTAGATATATGTTGTATTATATATTGATATATTGTTAATTAATACAATTCAAGTTTTTACATATTTCTTTTGTTTTTATTGATAGGTATAATTAAAAAAGGTTGAATGGCCTTTCGTCCTTCACGTGGATTCCATGGAATCTGTCGTGCTACTAAAGTTATTGACTAGTAACAATAGATCATGTCATTGATTTGTCACCACTTGAATGGAGATTGATTACAGTCTAATTTCTGTTTAAGGCCCAGGTTAAGTTAATAGTTTTTTTATTCTTGAATTTTGAATGTTAATTATTGTACCCTTGTTGAATGATTGAAAATGAAACCCAATATTCGTAATAGACAAAATACCGTCATTCATAACTAAATTAGTTGATTTTTAAACAAGATATTAAGCTATTAAAAAATAAATAAAACATCGTCAATAATTATTTTTCCTGACTACATCATTGAAATGTAGAACATAGTAGTCGTAGAAAGAGAGATGACCCTCATAATTCTTGAATTTTGTGCTACATTAGTGATTGACATTTGAATATTAATTATTGTACCTTTGTTGAATGATCCAAAATGAAACTCAGTATTGTAATAGACAAAACACCGTCATTCATATCTGAATTTTTGTCAAGTTGAGAGAGAGAGAGAGAGTTCGAAAGGATAAGAGGGGAGAGAGAGAGAGAGAGAGAGAGAGAGAGAGAGAGAGAGAGAGAGAGAGAGAGAGGATTAAAAGGTATTTTTGTCAAGTTGCAATCGAACAAACACATTCGTGGTTTTATCCCCAACATTACTTTTGGGTAAAAATTTTTTAGCATTGATTTGATAAAGTTTGAACCTCAATTAACGTTGTTGCATCACTGGAAAATCAAAGAGGGTCAAATGATTGGGACTGATCTTACCTTGAAAGGCATGATAAATGACTTCTTATTATGCAGACAACATGATAGAAGTTTAAAAATATAATATTTTTTTTGTTACATAAATTAAAAAGTAGAGAAGTCAAATTAATCCTTTAATTCTAACCAAGAAAATTTATCAGGATTAATTTGGATCCTATGTTTTTCTTAAAAAACTTTTCTAATTCCTTATATAAATACGAAACGATTTTTTTTATCAAAAAATAAATAAAATTCAGTACAAACAAAAATAATTCAAAATAATCGACGATATTCCAAACCAGTTCATCATTTCATGATTTGGCTGCTTAACACTTATCATTTCATTATTTTAAAAAAAATATATATTATTTTTTGGATAAGGATAATTAAAAAAGGTTAAACGGCCGTTAATAATTAAAAAAAAATAATCGTCTTTTGATTAAATTTTTATATTTTTTCGGTTTCTCGTGATGTAAAGACAAAAAACTATTTTTAATGATTTTTTTTGGCTTTAATGATTTTTTTTCTCTTCAATTTAGGTGATTTTTTAAATATTTTAGGACTTCTCTCATCAAGTTAAACTGAAAAAATATAAAATTTTGATCAAACGGAAAAAAAAATCACTAAAGAAAAAAAAAACTCAAAAAATAAGGAACCAAAAGACTAATTACCCAAATTGAGCCTAAATATAAAAATTCTAAACTATCTTTTTTTCAACTTTGAGTGCTTTTTAATCCCGTTAGATTTTAGTATTTCTTGTAAATCTTTTTTTTTTTAAATTTCTCCAATTCCTATCTTCTAGACGAACCGAAGAGTTGTATAAACAATCGAACAAAAACTATTTTTTTTTTGTAATTATTGGCTTGTAGAAAAGTTGTAAAAAAATCTTCTTCTAGTGTTAGTTGTTTTGTTGCTATAGCATTTGTATAATTTTTTTAAATAACTTTTATTTTTTATCTATGCAAAGTGTTTTCCATGACTTTGGTTTCCCTTCTAATTATTTTTTAGTGGGACCCCCCACAAAAAAGAAACGAAAACACTTATTTTTCTCTTTCATTTTTTTCAAACTAACAACAATTTCTCAAAATCGTTATATTTTTTGAATTTATTCTTCATTTTGTAGTAATGTATCTTTTCATATAAGCATGCAATATATATCTTATTTAACATTTATATCTTATTTATGTTTTAAGTTGTAAAAATTCTAACGAGAACACTTAAGATGTGATTTTGTACCCATGAATTCGAGAAATTACTAGTTTGTCATAATAATTAAGGACTCCTTGTGATGGTAATTTATTAAGAAAAATATTAAAAGAAGCCCAGTGGGCTTTGTTTAAAGTATGAGAATGTATGAAAAGTGTATAGAAAAGTATAAAAAATGTATAAAAATATGTGAAATTGTATTAAAAATTATAAAAAGTGTATCGAAAATTAAAAAAAATTATCCTTTTGTGCTTCTTATTGGAAGCCCTTCCAGTAGCATAACCCATTTATTAATATGTCCTTTTTTATTAAAGGTTCTGCTATTGGAATATAAGAAGCAAAAAATAATAATTTTTTTTTGATTTTCGATATACTTTTTAAATTTTTTAATACGTTTTTACATATTTCTATATACTTTTCATATTTTTTATATGCTTTTCACAAAATTTCATATCTTAAACAAAGCTCATTGGACTTCATTTAGCATTTCTCTTTTATTAATGAGTTGTGTTCAGATAAGAGTGCGTCTGTGGTAATACAACGGGCGAGCCTACGTGGCTCAATGGTATCCACCCATTTGGAGGTGGATGGGATATTTTTTTTTTTTTTTTTTAAGTCCCATCCACTTCAAATGGGTGGATACCATTGAGTCACGTAAGCGCACCCGTTATATTACCACATGCGCACTGTCATCCGAACACGACTCTTTATTAATTCATGGATGGAAGTGACTGACTCATGAAGGGTTTGAACACTGTGGGCCATGCCATAAATGTTAAATAATTAAGGTCCGTACTGTCTCTCCATCATCCAACGCTGTGAGGGAACGTGTGCACATCACGTTAAGATTTGATTGGATGGCTGAAGGGTTGACAAAATCCTTCATCCAAGGCCCAAGGGCTAAGATTTAAGAGTAGTGCTATGGGTACCCCAATATTGCACCCCAAATGCACACCTGGGTGATGGAGTGCATTTGGATTGACTGGGTGTGGGGTCCACCCAGTCATGTCAGCCAATCCAAATGCACCACCTCACCCAGGTGTGCATTTGGGGTGCAACATTGGGGTACCCATATCATTTTCAAAGATTTAAACATAATTTTCTCACAACTGTACCCGAGTTGACACATTTGAGTGGTAAGAAAA
>BRYF01000008.1:15395000-15397500 GCA_030159135.1 Actinidia polygama
TCCTTATAATCCCATGATCCTCCCCACTTCTAGCCAATGTGGGACTTTGGTCGTATACCCAACAATAGGAACATGCCATAATTTCCATGTAAGGACATCTTGGCTTGGGTGGTGGAACACAACAAATGAAAGGCAACGAGTCTCTTGGATTTTCCTCAAGGACATCTTTATTAATTCCATGTTAATTTTGCTACATTAGCCTAATGGATTGAGAGAGAGGATTTGTAATCTCAAAATCACATTCATGCCGAATTAAAGGGTCAAAATGGAGCAGTTGCAGATGTAGAGAATTGAGCACGCATTTCGAGAAAGCAACAAGTGTGCGGACATTCTAGCAAGCATTGGTCTCCGTGCTCTTTTAGATTTCTATTTATTTTTAGTATTACTCCTTCTTAAGGGTCGTCAATGAGTTGGGTCGAGTCGAGTCGGGTCGGACTCAATGTAGAGAATTGAGCACGCATTTCGAGAAAGCAACAAGTGTGCGGACATTCTAGCAAGCACTGGTCTCCGTGCTCTTTTAGATTTCTATTTATTTTTAGTATTACTCCTTCTTAAGGGTCGTCAATGGGTTGGGTCGAGTCGAGTCGGGTCGGACTCAATGAGTTTTGACTAGTTAACAGACCGGGTTGAGCCCACTCATGTTCCAAAAAGATGAGGCCCAAACCCTATTCACGGGTCTAATGGGCCTAGGCCTACGGGCTTATCCGAGCTTGCGGACTTTTAAATATTTTTTTAAATATATTTTATTTTAAATTAAAAAATAAAAAAATAAAATAAAAAAAAATTAATATGTAATTACATGAAATCATCCATAGATGTTGATTCTTTACATATAAAATATTAAATATTATAAAAAATAATGCATTCGAGGTGAGTCACAGGCTAGATTACGAGTTTTAAAATTGGACTCAAGTTCAACCCATACTATACTGAATTTGGGCTCTCTAAGCCATGAACCAGGCCAAAACTTTCCTGGACTGGGCCTGATCATGGACTGCAGAATTTTTTATGACCCCTCTTCTTTTCTTGTTAATCAAATTAAGAATGGCTATAACGAGGTTTTTTATTCCCAAATGACTCATTCGTAGTTTCTTAATATTATTTGCACCTTTTGTGTGTGTGTGTGTGTGAGAGAGAGAGAGAGAGAGAGAGAGAGAGAGTGACTACACCCCCGAAAGTGATGGTTGCACCTTAAAACAATAAAACAAGAAATTAAAAGGATCAAGTAAACTAAACCTTCAGAAGGAAAAAAAAAATGTATCTTATGTGATGAATCATGAACCCATTAATTACTACCTTTGAAATTTGTACTTGTAGCCATAGGTAGGTGAGTGTATATATATTAGATTGGTGTAATAGTTTGTCATGTTGTCTATAAATAGGAATAAAGTTTACCATCTTCATAGAAAATCAATGAAATATTTACAGAGTTTGAAGTTGATTAGTCAAGACTCCACAGACTAATTTTGTTGTTTGATAGTTCAAAAGAAGAGTATTATATATATTCTCTAGATATGGTGCTCAAGAATTTACCCATTCTATTAGAACTTGTTTTTAATAATTTAGGTGATAATTTTTGCACTTTATTTTTTAATAAAAATATTTATTTTTAATATGCAATTATTTAATAAATATCTAAACTATCCCTTCTATAAGAAGGAAGCATCAAAAGTGTAAATGTATGAAGATGGCCAATATAGGTTATTGTTGAAAGTAATAAGGACTTTATTGTAATTTTATATGATAAAAATTAAAAGCAGAATATATTTAGTGAACACGGAAGTATATAAATTATTATTATTTTTTTAATTAGTAATTTTTATACTCTTCTTTTTTTCAATCACATTTATTTTTATCTTTATTAGGATGAATTTACTAAAATACACACTCTTACTCAAATGTTTTCAAATTTCATTATATAGAATAATATTTGATAAATTCAATATACAAAGACGAAAAATACAATTGAAAAAAGGACAGTAAAAATCACTAGCTTTTTATATATTCTTTTTACTATAGTTGAGAAATTATTGATGGAGTACATTGCAAGCAACCACCACACTTGGGGCCCATTTCAAAGTTTAAAGTACTATTTGCTATATCCATGTAGGATTTGAGAGAATAGATTATTCAGTGTTTTTAGAGTATTGTGCTGTATTATTTAATAAATGATACATTGTTGAACGAAGATAGAAATTTTATTTATGAGGAGCCAAGACTTCGTTCTAAAATAATTTAAGTTAGCTTTCTATATCTCACAATGAAAAGAGAATTTGTTACATATGCATGATAATAAAAATAAAAAAACTATTGAATCTAAATAGTCATTTCTTAATATTTTTTTAGTTATTTTATATGCTATTTGGACTACATAATAGGAATTTTACTATATAAATTGATTAAAATTTTATTTGGTAACAATTTGTTCAAAGGTGTAATTTAGGTATATTTAATACTTTTAATAAAAGATCAACAAATGAAATGTACATCTCATTAAAAA
>BRYF01000008.1:15427500-15432500 GCA_030159135.1 Actinidia polygama
TACACATGACTTTATTTTATTTTATTAATGATACAAAATTTCAATATACGCGTTCAATTATTAGGTAGGAATGTAGGACAAAGGGGTAAGAAATGATTTTTATTTTTTATTTAAAGTATTAAGTAATAATTAAAAAACTAATTTCATTACTGGCTCTATTGTGAACGGGCATACTTTTTATGTGAAGAAATGTATTCATTGTAGACAATTGTGTTGTTGAAATTTCTAGACGCAACACTCCTAATTCAATCTTGAAAAAACAACGTATGCGTCTTCATGGTAGCACGATAAATTTCTCTGTCAATTACTTGAACTCCGATGGATGAAAGTAGGTTTTCATTTTTTTCACTTTAACAAAAATGTTGTTTTATTGTGATTGGAACTTGAAAATAGCCACTGCGCTTGTATGAGCAAAATTGAGTTGCTTTAAATCTTCTCAGGCTTCAATCCGGTATGAGAGTCTTGTGCAATGAATTGTCCTTTTTATATTTTCCGGGCATTCTACAACCTACCAATGCTAGTAACATTTGCAAGCGGTACGAGTAGGAGAAGTAAGTACTATTGTTGCATATGTTTGTTTATGGTACTATTTGTGTCAAACATTTAGGTATATCATCTCACGGGATGTTACATATGACTCAAATAACATCATATGACTCAAATAATATCATTTGTTGGGCTTTCCATAAATTGATCTGGATGCATAAATTGCCACATCAACTAGTACCTAAATGAGGTGCACAAACGTGATATGCTTAACATTATTGTCATTTCAAATTCACTTGGAATTTTTGCAATATATGCATTGAATCTCCAATTGAACTTCTAGTGTGCAATATATATATATATATATATATATATATATATATATTGAGAAAATATATATTTAGAAAAATAAGAAAAAATAAAGTGTATAATATAAACTCAATTACAATGTGACTCATGTCACACTCAAAATAAATATAATTCACATATTTCTAACTATTATTGTGTAGGGCTTAACTTAGGCTAGTTAAATTAATTCACTTTAGTTACTTTGATTTCCGAATTCTTTTCGTATTTAGTGAATTTTTATTTTATTTTATTTTTTTGATTGTTTTAATGATACAAAATTTCAATGCAGGTAGGAGTGTAGGACAAAGGGGTAAGGAATGATATTTATTTTTTATTTAAAGTATTAAGTAATAATTAAAAGACTAATTTCATTACGACTCTATTGTGAACGGGTATACTTTTTTTATGTGAAAAGATATATTCATTGCAGACAATTGATGTAACAAACAATAATTTCTTGATGGAAGGATTGCGTTGTTGAAATTCTTGGACGCAGGACTCCTAATTCAACCTTGAAAAAATAACGCATGTGTCTTCATGATAGTACGATAAATTTCTCTGTCAATCACGTGAAATGCGATGGATGAAAGTAGGTTTTCATTTTTTTTTACTTTTACAAAATGTTATTTCATTGTGATTGGAACTTGAAAATAGTCTCCACGCTTGTACATGCAAGATTGAGTTGCTTTAAACCTTATTTGACTTCAAACTGGTATGAGAGTCTCGTGTTTTTATATTTTGTAAGAATATGCGAAACATTTATATGGCATTGTCCAACCTACCAATGCAAGTAATATTTGCGAGTCATGCGAGATGGAGAAGTAGAAGTACTATGATATATAATATATACTCAATTACGTTGCGACTCATATCATAATCAAAATAAATATGATTCACATATTTCTAGTTATTATTGTGTAAGGCTTAACTTAGGCTAGTTAAATTAACTCCCTTTAGCTACTTTGTTTTTTGAGTTCTTTTCGTCTTTTTGTAAATTTTTGTTTCGTTACTTTATTAAAATTTTATACTTTTTCGATTCATCTTGACAAGATAAATCTGAAAAATGATCAAATTTTAATCGACAAATAAGCTAAATTTTGTATTTAATAGATTTTCCCCTCTAATTTTGATAAAAATTCTTACATTTTTGGATCCCTTTTGTCAAGACGAATTGAAAAAATATGAAATTTTGATCAAACAGTAATAAAAAGTTTATTAAAACCCAAAAAAAAACAACTCAAAAACAATGCATCTAAATTTTTGAGCAAATTTAACTAAGCTCAAGCCCAATATGTGGTAACTTTTTTTGAACTAATTTAATGATTTTTGATTTTTGATTTTTAGTAATTTTTTTAATTATTTGATCAAAAAATTATATATTTTTTGATTTCTTTTAATAAAAAAAAAATAAAAAATGTAAAAATTTTTATCGAATTTAAAACAAAAACCACTAAAAATAAAAGTAAATATTTTTACACAATAAATAAACTAATTTTTTTTGTCAAGAACATCTGAATCTACATAGCATTATTATTGGAAAAAGTAGTGTGAAATGGAGTATTGTGTTTGTCAATAGAGAAATAGTGTGGCGGGACTATTATTTTCCTTCTAGATGTGACCACGTAGATGAAATGAAAGCGATAAGCCTACCTTTACCAAGACGGACCCAGTCCCACACGACACGCTTAAACTGTACGGATGAGATAGAGAGCTTATAGTTTACCCAACGGCCAAGGCTTTCTCTTACCGGGTCAAATTTTATTTTTTAACTAAATACTCATTTTACCCTTTTTTCACTATTGCTTGCTCTGTAAATAAGAAACACCATAGCTCCCACCACTCTACTTGAATCTCTCATTTCTATCTCTATTGAAATCTACCACTGCTATCACGGAAGAGGCTGTACCATCCACTTAAATCCTATTTTTAATGGTAATGAAATCCTATTTTTAATGGTAAAAAGAGTTGCAAAACGACGTGAATTGTATCGATAAAATGCAAAAGTTAAAAGACCTGGTGATGGTTGGAGTTAGTGGTAAAAAGTGAAAGATGCGCCAATCAGCGGCAGACGCAGAATTTTCGTTTAGTGGAGGGTCAAATTATATATTTTTAATGGATCTTTTGGTAAAAATATTTAGAGGGGGCCAATTGTATATAATCAATAGCAAAATAGTTAAAATTAACAGAAAAAAAATAAAAGTGGGGGGCTCGGGACTGCCACTGGCGCCAATGGAAGTTAAAGATAGTTGGAAGGTGGCATCTTTTGCTTTTATTTTTTTTCTCTCCCCTTCTTCTCTTGAAAAATGAATAATAAAACTAAGGTATTTTAGTAACTATACTCTTAAGTCAAGTGGTTTTAGCTGATAAGGAGTGTTAGTGTAATTTTAAAAAATAAATAAAGTGCAATATTATTTAAATTAGTACAGGGGGTGTCGGTGAAATTTATCCTAAATTTTAATGTTTCTAGAAAAGTGTTTGTCCAAGAAAAAAAATGCAAATTGCGTTAAAGACCACTATTACCTTTTTGTCGTTCCAAAGGGAAGACCGATGAAGCTGCATGTCCCAACGGTAAAGACTCGAACTCAAATAGGCAAACAGATAAGAGAGCGCCTTAATCAATAGGTCGATTTCTTGAATTTTTTTGCAAATTATTTTTTTAGAAATTGCTCTTTTGCACCAATAATGAAAATGATATTAAAGAAAATATAGTGTATTCATGCCTTTTGTTCGGAAAAAAAAAATCATTTAAAATCAAAAGGATAATACCTAACGAATGAGTTTTTTTTTTCTTCTGAAATTGGTTATAAGAATTTGTGGTTGCAATTGAAAGGTTTCTGCGACCACTTCAAATGAACACGATTTTCTTTCTTTTACTCGGTCAACTATTCTAGCTTTTTAAAGGGAAAATTTTACTTTGGTCTTTATAATTTTAATTTGAAAGAATAGAACCTTATAGTCTCCAATCAATTTCAATGCAGTCCCTTCATTTAAATTTGTTAAAAATATTGACATAAAACACTATGAAGGACAAAAAGGAACAATGAAATTACCGTTACCATTTTTAACAATTTTGGATGGAAGGACTATATTGCAACTGATTGAAAACGGTTTCAATTTTTAAATTAGAATTACAAGGACCAAAGTGAAACATTTCCTAAATTATAGGGACCAGTAATAAAATTTACCATTCTAAAAATAATGTGACTTCACATGAGAGCATATGCCTACAAATATATGTCCCATTGTTTATTGGGGACAATACTCAAATCTTGAAAGCATTTGATAACTTCACATACCCTTTTACCTAATAATTTATACCCTCTATTTTTTTTTTAATGATATATAACATTTCCATAAATATGGAAACTACCCTTTTAAGAGAAGTAAATAATCAGAAGGGTAGATATATGAAGAAGGACAAATTAAGTAATTAGCAAAAATAATAAGATTTTGTTGTTACTTTATACAATAATGACAAAAAGTAAGCTAGCTTGGTGAAAATTGAAGTGGAAAAATCACTTATATGCCAAAATATAAGAATAAAACAAAAATACGAAGACAAGACTTGGGATAAAATGAACAATAATGCTACTAACACAAATATATGTACACACTCTCACATGAGGTATATGGGCCCCACACATGATACGTGGGGTTCACACATTCGCAGTTTGTATACTTGTTTGTAGACTCTTTACAAATGTGTGTGTTTAGTAGTTTTTTCCTAAAATGAAACCACTACTACTATGGCCATTATGAGTAGGTGGAGTGTGTGTATGTGTGTGTGTGTGTGTGTGTGAGAGAGAGAGAGATTTCCAAAGAAAAAGTCACAAAAAATGTACCTATCAGCTTGACTGATTAGAGCCATTCTGGTAGTACCAAAAGTTTAATCATTTCTTGACTAGTTACAATGCAAAAATATCGAAAAATAGCAATGTAATAGTTTCTAACTTGGCACATACAGCGCAAAATTTGGAAAGGGTAACTCACCACGGAGAGGCGAGCCAAAGGCCTTACCTGCTTAATCTTGCATTGATTCCTGCAGACAGCAAAAAAGAGGAAAAACACACTCTTATCTTAGCCAAAGTTTGCAGATGAAACTATCAAAACCATCTCTAGTTCAAATACCATCAGATAATTCAACTTAAAGAACACTGGAAAATAAA
>BRYF01000008.1:15582500-15587500 GCA_030159135.1 Actinidia polygama
TTTAGGTATTTTCTGCATGTTCTGTTCCTATAATTTTGGCAATAACTGATCCAGCTCATCAAAAGCTTATGTTTTGATGCTTAAACCCTGCATCACCAGGTGAAAAATGCTTTGCAGTGAACACTTTCCTTATGAACATTGGTTAACCGATATTTTTTTTAGTGTTGCAGATGTAATGGCACACATTAAACTTTGTTTTGACAGATTGTTTTCACCATTTTCGTCATTTTCAAATCTGCAAGTTGGGGATCCAGTAATCCCTGCTAGAATGTTTATCTGGGTTCTCAATTTTGTATTTTCTGTTGGGTAAATTTTACTTACTTCGCCTAAGGTTTTTGACAAATACAGCCACCTCCTGCGTTGTTTCAAAAGTAGAACTAAACCTCCCTTACTTTTGAAACTAATGTCAAGATCCCCCTAGAGTTTATTTTTGTGCAAAAATGATAAGATTGTCCTTTGATTTAGGGCTTTTAATTTTTTTTCTTAATACAATAATTAAAATTATTATATATTCTCTCTTTTTTTATAAAAAAATTTATAACAAAGTTAATTTTTAGTATGTTTAGATTAGGAGCACTTAAACAGTAAAATATTTAGATTAATTTTTAAATTTTTTTATTGATAACAAAGTTTTATTTTTTAAGTACATTTTCATTAGTAAAATTAAAAATATAGTAGTTTACAAATAAGTGGTATTTTGAGAAAAAAAGTATATTTATTTATTTTAATAGATGTATTGAGAATATTTTTTTGGAAGCCCTAAATCAAATGGCAAGTTTGTTATTTTTGTACAAAAATAGCTTTATGGGGAAAACTTGACATTAGTTTCAAAAGTAAGGGAGTGTAGTGGTATTTTCAACATCACAGGGGTTGTGGTTGTATTTGTTAGAAACCCCAAGGGAGGTTAGTGAACTTTATCCATTTTAATTTTACCACATATAATTGTGTAATGTGTTTGACATCCTTCTTAAAATTAAAAACATTACCATGCACATACAACTAGGTCCAAATAATGTGTGAGATTTTGGGGGTGTTGGAAGCTATGCTAAAGTGCTTGTCACAACTTTTGCTTTCCCAAAAACAACTTCGAAAAACTATTTTTTAGAGGCTCCGTTTGGATGCTTTTGATGTGAGTTCAACTTCTTTAGAAACCTCAATGACCGCGAAACTTTTGAGTTGACATCTTTGTTGGGTCACACTACATGATTTTTCCTTGAGTCCAAATGCTGGTAACAAATAGGTGTGGTTTCTTCACTCTTTGGGGTGGTTTCTCATGTAAGTCTTTCTTTGACGAAATCAGTGGTCCTTTTCACTGTTATAAAAAAATTTGGAAAGCAGTTGTACCTTGGAATTGTCATGACTAACAACATCTTTCCAAAAAATAGACCTATTTGCCATCTTTATCCTCAATGGCGCATCTTGTGTATGAGGGATAGGGAATTATTTGATTATTTATTCTTGCACTGTCCTTTGGTTTCGATCCATGGGCTTGCCAATTCCTGTTAGAGGATGATTGTTGGGTGCCACCGATACCTTGTGAAAAAATGGTTTTGATTGATTTTAGGGGCTTTGGTTGCAACCAAAAACGAAAGCGTTATGTGGAGTTCGTCTAACACTCTCGCCCTTTTGGGATATTTGGTTGGAGCAAAATATCGAGAATATTGAGTAGTTATGGGATAGACAGTGTCATTTATCACCTTTATGGGCTTCCATTTCTCCCCTCCATTTAAGGGAATTATACTCTTTCTAATCTCTTTGGGTATTGTGTAGTTTGTAGTTTAAGACTTTGATTAGTTTCTCTAGTATTTTTAGTTGGTGAACTCCGTATTCCATTTCTCTTGTATGTTGCTCATCTTTTCTGTAATATGTGTGGTATGTATATATATATTCTGTTGTCAATATAAAACTCATAAATTTATATTTTTTCCATTACTTTCTCCCTTTAAACACCTTTTACCAATTTCGTTTGTCACCATTCACCATCCTCTCACAGCTGCTGCCACCATTATTCTGCCTTAACCATTGGAACGTGACCACGACAAAGATTGGATCACCTCTATTACCCCTAACAAGCATCACATTTATCTGCTAATATCTACAAGTACTACCACTTTGATCATTTATTTTTTTTCCATATTGCTTTCAAAATAGGCAAATCATCATTACAACATCTCATATAGGCATTTACCAACAGCTGAAACTTTAATTCATTCATCTTTCAATTGGCATAAACCATTTATTTAGTTTGCTTAAGAGAGGGAACAAATTAGCAGACACATCCATCCATCTAGGTTGTCTCATGTAACATATCGTGGTTGTGATATGATATTCACTGCTGACATAAACACATCCATGGTTTTCAATTCTCTCTTGAACACCATAAACTCTCGCTATAAGAATATCTATTTCCATGCCTCTTGATTAGTTTGTGGGGGAATAATATCTTACCAAATGATGGTGCATTGTGAATCTCATGAATACAATGTTTTACCAAATGTGAAGTTAAAAAATTAAAAATCACAGGTTAAAAAATCATACATTAAGCAGTATCTAGAAATTGAAAGGTTTACGGAATTGAGTTATTCTCTTTTTTTTGGGTTATTTGGTTGAAGTTTAATGCAGGGACTTTAAGGACATTGAGTCGTGATGAGATGGCCTATGTTATATTTTATCCTTTGGGCTTCAGTTTCTCCCTCTTCTAAGGGATTTTCTATATTTACCGGTTTCTAGAGATTGGAGGGAGGTGTGTGATTTTAACCTTATTTTTAACTTCTAAACTTTACTTTTAATTCACTCGTATATAAGTTCTATATTCAATACAAACAACCTTATTCATCTTAGGCTATTCTCACCTCCACTCAGCAAGGTGGTTTTTTTGTTCAGCTTTCCGGTTTTTGTTTTTAGCTTAATGAAGTTTCTCTTCCAATGATAATCAATGTTTTTGCTTACCTGTATATGTGAATGTCTCTGTCTGGTCTCTAAATGAACAGAATAAAGTTGCAGCATTTGCTCTCTATCGCTTATTTCCTGATCTTCATGTCCATCTGTGTATTACGGAGCCATACGCTTCACTTATTCTCTACTAGAAGGAAGGTGACCTTTCTTACATTGTATGGCATCAATTTTACAGGACTACCTTTTTTCAGATGCTTTGATGACTTTACTTTTTATTGGAAATTCGTTCAATATAGAAATTAATGTGTTAATAACCATTGTACTATAAATTATATATGGAATTCTTAGATTTGTAGAGAATTGATCTATTTCTTCATGTCTGACAGCGGAGTCTTCAATCAATCTTGGAGACAGTGAAGAAGATTGAAGGTCGGGTTTTGTGGATTCACTATTAAAAGATGATGGCTTTGAATCAGTTGCTTTTGTCGATGCCTTGAATGGTTCCATACAAGAAAAGTTTTAAGAGCCTTTTGTGCAAGAAAACGTTGACTCAACTTCTGTTTTGTCTGACCTGCCTGCTAAAAGTATTTTTACAGACTTCTGCATGAGCTTTTTCTTCTCAAAAGTATTTATTTCATTTTCTTTGGAGAATAAAAGGTATTTTTCTCTTTTTCCATGGAAGTGAAATATGATAAATAACAATGGAGACTATCTGACTATTAGTCATGGCCTATGGTTAAATTGATGGGGGCCTTTCAGATATTAAATGGGGGCTCGCAATGACTTTCATGCTAACAAATAAGAGATAATGAATGAATAATTAGCTCTAAAGGAAAAAAGTATCAAGGCAAAAATATTGTAATCCTCCTTGAAGTCCTCTGAGTTGCAATTTGTGTTTTCTTTTGTGTGATTATACAGATCCCACCTATCATAAAGAAGCGAAAAGCTATGGTCTGAGACAGGAACTCAAGAATAGAAATAGAACTCAAAGATACAAGGTTAACATCCTCTTCTTTCACCACTTGTTTTGAAATCTGGTCCGAAGAACGGACTCTCATAAGTTACCAGTTATAACCAAGATTTGTTATCTCACATTATGCTGCTTTCTCATCCCACTTTCCTACATTTCCTTGCAACTTGCACTCAAGAAATATCGTTCTTAGTAAACGATGGAATATTGCTGCTATCGCCCTGGCGAAGGGTTTATATAAGTAGTAGCTAGCATTGGAACTCATTATACTACAAAAGTTTATCTCCTGGAAAACTTCTTGTACATGACGAATATGAACTTGAACCATTGTACATGTTTGTTCTTATGCTGTAGAAACAAGCATCAGTTTCCTAAATTTTTCCTGTCATGTTTATTTCAGGGCTTATGGGGGTATTATACACCCAGTTGATGACGAGTCATTGTGGGATGAAGTCTCTAGAGACCCAATAATTCCTCCACCTCGTAAAAAGGCAGAAGGATAGGTCTAGAAAAAGTAGGAAGAGGGAGCTTGATGAGTCTGTTGTTGGCACTAATGACTCTAGAAGGTCCTGCGTTGTCCAGTGTGGTAGCTGTGAGCATTTTGACCAGAGGACTTGTCAGGGGGCACATGTGAGTGGTTACTATGTCCCCCTCTGCTCAGTTCCATTTTCAATGTAATAGAGGTGTTAATTTTTCTTCTTTTGCTTTCTTTCTTCCTTAAATTGTATTTTCAATTATATTCCATCAACTCAAGCACCAGAATTGCAATTGTAGTCTATTTATAATTGAGTAGTTTAAAATAATCATAGATTTCTCTCATTTTTACCCTACGTGGAAATTTCTTTACATGTTTCAATATAATTCAAGCTTTGTTTACTTGCTTCTAGCTTAATGCTTCTCCATAAAGTGATGGGTTGCTGCTGCTTTGAATCAATGTAAAAATGAATGTGTGATAATCTCTTGTGTTACTGCTACATTTTCATTTAGAAGTAAGGATGTATGTATGAATGTAATAACACCACGCAGATAGAAGTAAGGATATAAGTATGAATATAATACCACCACGCAGATACTTCAGAAAAAAGCCAGAGCTCTGGTAAGTTTCTTCTTTCAACAGTTAATTTTTGATTCTTCG
>BRYF01000008.1:15627500-15630000 GCA_030159135.1 Actinidia polygama
CTAGTTACTCTTCAACTTCCTAGTCATGTTCAACCTTCTGAATCTCCTGAGGTACAAGCTTCAGCCTATTAGTTTCTGTTAGTTTGGTTCTGAATCTCCTGAATCACCTTGAGTTGACAGGACTATGGTTTCTGTTTGTTTGATGCACACAATGCGTAGAACAAGTGATAAGGTAATCATTCTGAAGACATTATTTGCTTGAAGTTCAGGATCTTATGCAGTTTTTACTTTTTAATGCGTGCAGGTTCTTTTGCTTGTATCTTGTTTTGTAAGGATTATTCTGGAGTTCTGGGCCCTGTTTCCAAGCCACTACGTGGTAGGGTTCCTGTCAACTCAAGGTGGTAGAAGGATAAGTCATGTGCAACCCATAACCTTCAGCTGTTTTTATAGAAAGTTTTGGCTGAACTTGAACCCATTTTCTTGAACTTGTTGGATGACCTTTATCTTTCCACCAAGCAATGACTCCTGATTTTCTCCATTACATGCATGTATATAGCAAATTGCATGCTATCAAATTAGTCAAATTTTTATTTTGATAGTAAGATTTAGAAGCCTCTTTGACCTTTTCCTCAAGGCAACGCTGATCTAGAAGGCTTAATGCTTTAAAAGTGAATAATATGCACTTCATTGGCTGAGGCACAGGCAAACCAGTGCTTCTACACTATCTCATGCCCCAGCTTTTAGGCTTTAGCGTTTTGCGACCACATTATGTTTCTTATGCTTAAAATTGTTAGTTATTTAGGTATTTTCTGCATGTTTTGTTCCTATAATTTTGGCAATAACTGATCCAGCTCATCAAAAGCTTATGTTTTGATGCTTAAACCCTGCATCACCAGGTGAAAAATGCTTTGCAATGAACACTTTCCTTATGAACATTGGTTAACCGATATTTCTTTTAGTGTTGCAGATGTAATGGCATGTGTCTATAATGGCACACATTAAACTTTGTTTTGACAGACTGTTTTCACCATTTTCGTCATTTGCAAATCTGCAAGTTGGGGATCCAGTAATCCCTGCTATAATGTTTATCTGGGTTCTCAATTTTGTAATTTCTGTTGGGTAAATTTTACTTACTTCGCCTAAGATTTTTGACAAATACAGCCACCTCCTGCGTAATTTGAAAAGTAGAACTAAACCTCCCTTACTTTTGAAACTAATGTCAAGATCTCCCTAGAGTTTATTTTTGTGCAAAAATGATAAGATTGTCCTTTGATTTAGGGCTTTTAATTTTTTTTCTTAATAAAATAATTAAAATTATTAAACATTCTCTCTTTTTTTTTTATAAAAAAATTGATAACAAAGTTAATTTTAGTATGTTTAGATTAGGAGCACTTAAATAGTAAAATATTTAGATTAATTTTTAAATTTTTTTATTGATAACAAAGTTTTATTTTTTAAGTACATTTTCATTAGTAAAATTAAAAATATAGTAGTTTACAAATAAGTGGTATTTTGAGAAAAAAAGCATATTTATTTATTTTAATGGATGTATTGAGAATATTTTTTTGGAAGCCCTAAATCAAATGGCAAGTTTGTTATTTTTGTACAAAAATTAGCTTTATGGAGGAATCTTGACATTAGTTTCAAAAGTAAGGGAGGGTAGTGGTATTTTCAACATCACAGGGGTTGTGGTTGTATTTGTTAGAAACCCCAAGGGAGGTTAGTGAACTTTATCCATTTTAATTTTACCACATATAATTGTGTAATGTGTTTGACATCCTTCTTAAAATTAAAACATTACCATGCACATACAACTGGGTCCAAATAATGTGTGAGATTTTGGGGGTGTTGGAAGCTATGCTAAAGTGCTTATCACAACTTTTGCTTTCCCAAAAACAACTTTGAAAAACTATTTTTTAGAGGCTCCGTTTTGGAAGCTTTTTGATGTGAGTTCAATTTCCTTAGAAACATCAATGACCGCGAAACTTTTGAGTTGACATCTTTGTTGGGTCACACTACATGATTTTTCCTTGAGTCCAAATGCTGGTAACAAATAGGTGTGGTCTCTTCACTATTTGGGGTGGTTTCTCATGTAAGTCTTTCTTTGACGAAATCAGTGGTCCTTCTTTTCACTGTTATAAAAGAATTTGGAAAGCAGTTGTACCTTGGAATTGTCATGACTAACAACATCTTTCCAAAAAATAGACCTATTTGCCATCTTTATCCTCAATGACGCATCTTGTGTATGAGGGATAGGGAATTATTTGATTATTTATTCTTGCACTGTCCTTTGGTTTTGGTCCATGGGTTTGCCAATTCCTATTAGAGGATGATTGTTGGGTGCCACCGGTACCTTGTGAAAAAAATGGTTTTGATTGATTTTAGGGGCTTTGGTTGCAACCAAAAACGAAAGCATTATGTGGAGTTCGTCTAACAATCTCGCCCTTTTGGGATATTTGGTTGGAGCAAAATATCAAGAATATTGAGTAGTTATGGGATAGACAGTGTCATTTGTCTTTATGGGCTTCCATTTCTCCCCTCCATTTAAGGAAATTCCACT
>BRYF01000008.1:15635000-15637500 GCA_030159135.1 Actinidia polygama
AAAGCTTGTTTGTTACTCATAGTTCAATTGGTTGATAATGTTTGTCTAGTTGGCTTATTATCTCACAGATATCATGTATGTAATGTGATGGTACAATTTGTCTCTTGTTGCATGCAGCATATTAGTACAATGAATGCTGGCTAAAATGGTAATGGATGCTTTTCTTCCCTTTTAAACAATGAAAGCTGAATGATGACTTTGTATAGAGTAAAACATTGTCAGCTGATACTACGACCTCAAAATGGTCATAGTTGTTGACATAACCTCAACTTTGGCAATACATTTCCAAATCTAGAAATTAATCCATCTCTTGAGAGCAGATATGCAAGCCCTGCAAGTTGCAGATGATCATAACCTTTGTTAACCATTACTATAATCATCTGTTCCTGGTATATGAGAAGAAAAAGGCTGTCAGGTGAATTATGGCTTCGGGTGCAAGAAGAATTTCAAGTAGGTATGTGTTCATATACATGTATAAGATTTAATGAACTGCATATCCACTCAGACCACTTCTTGTATGGCATGGTTTTAGAATATTTTTTGATCATATTATGGGATAAATCGGAATAGATCAAGGGAACCATCTGGGATCATGAGCGACAGTAAGTTTGATCAAATTCCTTCTTATTAAGTTGTTAAGACGCATTTTTAATATGAAACTGTAAATAATTGGAAGCTGATTGCAATGATAATGTAGCATAGTTATCAAACTGTAAATAGTTGCTGGGGGATGGCTTGGCCAGGCTCTGAGCACATAATGCTCTGAGCCCATAGTACTTATATAGTGTAAGAATGTTTATGATGTTTTTTTTAAAGTGTTTCTATGTCTTAATACTTAATCCATTTTTGCCTTCTGCTCTTCCATACTAGATATTATGCTCTACTTAGTTGTTCATGTTCTGTAAACTAGGGAAATTGATTTTTCCTTCTCCCCACTTAAGGAAATTGATTTTTTTTGAGTTCTCTGGTCACCTTGAGGTTTCTTTTTCTTATGGAAATCTCTCATTTGCTACACGCTACTAGACTTGTGGTTTCATTTAAATCTCTCATTTTGCAAATCTAATATATAAGCTACTAGCTCTGTTGTTAATTATATGGTTGTTGTTGACAATTGTATCCTTGTTTGGAAGCATTCAATAGTCTAATAGAATCATGAACAATTTAACGTGTTTCACGGTAACTGCATTTATCATGTTCCAGTGACTTAAATGAACCCACAAATGTAGTCTGTCATACCTCCATATGAGAAGCTCGGGATTGAATAACAACCTAAGCAAGCACCTAGTAGAGTGTAATGGTTTTTAAAAATGAGCGGAGAATTTACATTGAGATGTTCACCGCTTGCCACCAGGAAGGAGTAGAGAATGACATATGCAGCACTTAACCACTTTTCATTATGCAGTATTTGTATACCTCCAAACATCATTTTTTATGTGAAAGGTTCGATGGGATGGATTAGGTTGCTTCTGGATGGCCAAGTCTTCTTGTTGTCAGGAGTGTCCTCCTCTTCATTTGCAATTAAAGTTTTACATTTTCTTTTATGTACGTTAGAATTAAAGTTTTACATTTTCTTTTATGTACTTTAGAGAGTATTAAAACTAGTTCATGTTGCTCCAAATATGCCCATCTAGTGGATCTTTATTTCTTCTGTTAGTTTCACAGCAGAGGACTTATGGTTTCTAGGATGACTGGTTGAGAGACACCCAGTTTCCTTTGGCATATAGATAGGGTTAAGTGTGGACAGAAACCCGGCCGACCACCAAACCTGCCCAACCCGTCCCAACCCAGTTTGGCCAACACACTTGGTCGAAAGCTGGTATATCTCATTGAGCTTTGTTGGGTATCCAGTTTGGTTCAACTGGAAAATAAAATCCTCAAATGGGGTATCACATGAGTCCCAAGGTAACCAACAGACCACTGCAACAGAGGGTTCCTTTAGCAGACTTGGGTTCCATTTCCACATCAAGCAATGATACTAGGAAAGGTTCTCGTGAGGATATTGAACTTGTAAGATATTTTTGTCTATACGTTTTTAGTCTGTTCTTTCCGTTCCTTTTTTTTCCTTTATGAAATTTTGTCTTGTCATATAACCTTATGCTTATTTTCAAGTTTGAATGGTTTGTTGCTTGTCCAGAAATTGATAGAACGACGCCAACAATTACATATGAATAGAGATGAGGTGGTCAGAACCCCCTTGAATTTTTGATCTATTCTGATTTTATCCGTAAGGTTTTTTAACACCTTACATGCTAGTATTATGTGGAGATGTTACTCCTGAAGTTTGTGACGTAGTTTTACTTTTGAACTAGCCACCTTATTTCTTGCATAGTAATCTTGAAGTTTGTGATGTAGTTTTACTTTTGAACTAGCCAGCTTATTTCTTGCATAGTATTCTTGCAGCAGTCTTTTAGTTGTAGTTGTTTGCTGAATCACTTTAAAACTGATCATCAACTTTGTTTATTCAGTATGGTAGAAGTTAGAAGAAGAAAATGCTGACTTT
>BRYF01000008.1:15665000-15670000 GCA_030159135.1 Actinidia polygama
AGGTTAACATCCTCTTCTTTCACTACTCTTTTTGAAATCTGGTCCGAAGAACGGACTCTCATAAGTTGCCAGTTATAACCAAGGTTTGTTATCTCACATAATGCTGCTTTCTCATCCCACTTTCCTACATTTCCTTGCAACTCGCACTCAAGAAATATTGTTCTTAGTAAACGATGGAATATTATTTCTTAGTAAACGATGGAATATTGCTGCTATCGCCCTGGCGAAGGGTTTATATAAGTAGTAGCTGGCATTGGAACTCATTATACTACAAAAGTTTATCTCCTGGAAAACTTCTTGTACATGACGAATATGAACTTGAACCATTGTACATGTTTGTTCTTATGCTGTAGAAACAAGCATCAGTTTCCTAAATTTTTCCTGTCATGTTTATTTCAGGGCTTATGGGGGTATTATACACCCAGTTGATGACAAGTCATTGTGGGATGAAGTCTCTGGAGACCCAATAATTCCTCCATCTCGTAAAAAGGCAGAAGGATAGGTCTAGAAAAAGTAGGAAGAGGGAGCTTGATGAGTCTGTTGTTGGCACTAATGACTCTAGAAGGTCCTGCGTTGTCAAGTGTGGCAGTTGTGGGCATATTTGCCAGAGGACTTGTCAGGGGGCACCTGTGAGTGGTTACTATGTCCCCGGGCTCAGTTCCATTTTCAATGAAATAGAGGTGTTAATTTTGCTTCTTTTACTTTCTTTCTTTCTTAAATTGTATTTTCAATTATATTCCATCAACTGAAGCACCAGAATTGCAATTGTAGTCTATTTATAATTAGGTAGTTTAAAATAATCATAGATTTCTCTCATTTTTACCCTACATGGAAATTTCTTTATATGTTTCAATATAATTCAAGCTTTGTTTACTTGCTTCTAGCTTAATGCTTCTCCATAAAGTGATGGGTTGCTGCTGCTTTGAATCAATGTAGAAATGAATGTGTGATAATCTCGTGTTACTGCTACATTTTCATTTAGAAGTACGGATGTATGTATGAATGTAATAACACCACGCAGATAGAAGTAAGGATATAAGTATGAATTTAATACCACCACGCAGATACTTCAGAAAAAAGCCAGAGCTCTGGTAAGTTTCTTCTTTCAACAGTTAATTTTTGATTCTTCGTTTTAGAAACTAGTGTTTCATTTGGCTAGCATGTACTTTTAGTCCATCTTTCCATTCAAAAGCATGTAGGATATTGTGGTTCATGTCCATCTCCTGAAACTTAAGGATGAAGCGAATCTAACAAGTAGATAAATGATGTGCCCAAAACCATATTCAACTTCAGCAAAATAGCACTTGGCATTTGCACTTAGATAATAGTATAGTAAAAATAGCATCTTCTTTTTTTTCTGTGTTCAAGTCAATTATGCTAACTTATTTTCATTGCACCAGATTTTTCTTCTCTTCTAGCTTCTTAAAATTCTGTATTGGTGTAAAAGATGAAATAAATATTTACCTCATTGTTGAAGCTATCATAAACAGCCGCAAAATATTTTATTTACCAAATTTTAAAGTCAAAATTAAAATAATATATATTCATATAGGTGCAAAAAAAATTTGAATATCTTAGAACAATGGGAAGAAATTTAATTTCTTGCACTTGTGATTTGCTTTTGAATCTATCATTTATTCCAACCCATGATGTTACAAGGATATAATAATATAGCATAGGTTGTTGGTCTTTTAGGTAATGTTTGGTAGGCTAAATATGGCAATGCAAAAGTAGGGGAACTGGCCTGACAAAAACTTTGAGAATGATAAGTCTTTAATTTGTTTCAGTTTTTCACTGCATCTTTATTTGATTCATTAGGTTACCAAACTATATCAGATTTTTTTTAGTGTGTGAAGTGTTGCGGTTTGAATCATTTTGATTTTTTTATTTGCTATTGGCTATTCAGGAAGGTATGCCCAACTAGGAGAAATCGCAGGGCTGGTGAGATTTTTGGCCCACAATCCTGCTGCCAGTTACATTATTGGACAGGTTCTTGAATACAGGGCTAGCGGAATTTAATTGATTTTGGGTCTCTTCACTTTACAGGTTCTTTTCGCTTAAATTGGGTGATCTCTACCACCTATTTCTATAAGAGCAGATCTCTCATTAGTCCTATTCTCATTTTTGACAGGACAATTAGTCACAAAGCTGTGACTAATTTCCTTATGCTTAACGCAAACAATTTTTTGTTCTTTTGTATTCCTTTTTTCTAGTACTGCATATGATGTATCTCTCATCATTGATAATAGCTGAGCTCAAGAAGTCTTTGAATTTGTGAGTAACAACACTATCAAAACATGGGATAGACTTGAAGCGTAAGCATTAATATTAGCCATAACCTATAATGATTTTATATATATGTTTTCCTTTCTTCTGGACTTATGTTTCTTCTTATTTATGCATAATTGAAGTGGATCTCTTGTTTCCCACTGTTTGAGTTGGAGTCCCAAGTGAAACCCGTATGTAATGGTGCACCTTCTATCATCACATTTTCGAGCCCCACGAAGGCAGAACTACAGGTTTGATATTTGGAAAATTAACCAACTGCTTATTTTTGAAAATGATGTGTTTTTATCTTTTGATTTGTTTGTTGTCTATTTCTAGGAGCATATTCAATCCCAATCCTGCGACTTGATATCTCGCAGATAAAAACAATGACATGATGTTTGAATTGGTAACCTTTTCCTTCGCCATTCATGCAAAAAATCAATATGAGCTGTTATGCAACAATGGGTCGGGTATGGCCTTTATTGGGTTCAGTTTTGATTTCGAAGCCATCAAGTCTTTTGATTCATGATATCACTCATATTCTTGATTGTGTTCTCATAGATATTGTTCTTGCTTTCTTGTTGATTCTTTATAAGAAAAAATTTAATTTTGTTGGATTTAAGCTTCTGGGATTTGGAATTCAGTAGTAACAAGTTGATGGATGAGACTTGGATTTGGGGGGTTGGGTAGGAATTCTATTTGATCATAATTTGATGTTTTGCATTTGAATTGACTACTAATATGATGAACTTCGGTGTGAGTTTTTGAATCTTTTAGGTTGTGTTTGGATTAAGTATTTGGTGGAGGGAAAAGAAAAGCGAAGGGAAAAGTTAATAGATCCAACGGTTTAGATTTAATCTTCACTTTGCTTTTCTTTTCCCTCCACAAATCCCCCCCTAAACCTTTGATCCAAATACAGCCTTGAAGTTTGAAGGTAATATTTTTCTTCATCTTATTTATTTGTTTTAATTTTTATTTCCTTCTTATCTCTTTACTTCATTCCTTTTACCACTTTTCTGTGTTCCAGAAAACTGCCAAATGGTCAGAGCGAAAGGAGGTTGTTGCTGAGATAATCAAGCTCGCGTCAACAAAGAGGATAGCTCCCGGTGATTTCACAATATCAACTTGATTCATAAAATTTCATCATGTTTTCTATAATTTAATGTCTTTTTGGATAATTATTTTTGGCAGGCACGATAATGTTTTTTGTTCTGTGATATGTTTTTTCTTAAATTTTATGTGCTGATATTTTAGTTGAATTGGGCTTTGGAGACATGACTTTAAGGTGAATGCTTTATCACTCTCATGATTGTCACCACTGTTGTTATAAATATTTCTAGTTCGCAGATGTTCTAATTCAATTTGTTCTGATTATCTCATATGAGGTTCTCCAACTTTTGAGTAACCTTAGGCATGTATTATAGTTTTGCTTACTATCATTTACTTGCAATGTGTGTTCATTTTAATCATTCATTTTTCAATGAAAATTTTACATAATCTAGATATAAGAATGCGTTTGTGTATTTGCTTAAATTTGTAGCAATTCCTATTTCAGCAGTGTGTTAGTTTGCAGATAAGTATTGGCATGAATATGGATGTTGAACATTATTCATAACTTCAAAATGATTTAGCTTTGTTAGCTTTACCCAATAATATTAAAAATGTGTGGCTTTTTTTGGCCCGTGATTGTGGAAACAAGTTCCATGTTCTAAATGCTTGAGAAAAAGGAAAAAAAATAAGAATAATTGTAATAAATGTTTTTAATGGAAGAAACTAAAAAAGAAAAAAAAATTAATGTTTTGGTGGCGTTTTTTAATAAACGTCACTACATTGATGATGACGCCATCTTGCCAGCCGAACAATGTACGTTGGGAACTTATAGCGACGGCAGCATCCTAGACGTTTTGAGAATAGGCTGTCGTATCTTACAGTGGCGTTTTAAAAATGCCGCTAAAAGTCAATTTTCTTATAGTGTGATTAGAAAATAATCTATTCACTTTCACATCTTAGTCCAAATCTTTTGCTCTTATTATTTGTATGTCATTTTCTAGGAATCTTTATTTTGGAATTCAAGAGAAGGACTTGAAGGGGAGATTGCTCGGAAGAAGATGGACTCATATGGTGAACTTTTTATTTTGCAAAGACTGAAATGCGGGGATGGCATGCTGTGACATACAAGTTAGTAGATTCTTGTGATGTCATGTTAGAAATTCAGTTCTATTCTGCTGAATTCAATATGGGTCTGACCTAGGTCCGAATTTTCGGAGCGTAGGTATATTCATGTTCTAAGACTTCATAACTTTCGCTACTTTGATACATGAAATGGTGGACTAAACAACATTCATCTCAACCAAATTGGAATATACAAAAGTAATAAGTAGAAATGTTATTTAGTCTCCCTTTATGTTTGTAAGGCACATGTAGAAATTATATTGTGGAAAAGCTCATTTGTTGACTTTATGGGATGAAGTTAGCTTGAGAAAAAAAGTACGTAAAAATGACAATTTTTTTATAAGGTTTATGTGAATATTCTTTCAAAGTTCTTGAAGCTTTGCTTCTGTTTAGTAGCTGAGCTGAGAAGACATATATGATGGAGAAGGAACTTGTGATCTTCAATGCCCTAAATCCATCTTCCTTTGTGTAGTTAGCATTTAACAGGGAGCATTAAGGCATTTTTCCATTTTTCATTGTCTTTTTCTTTTTCTTTTTAAATAAACCATCTTCTATTTGTA
>BRYF01000008.1:15690000-15692500 GCA_030159135.1 Actinidia polygama
GCTCGTTATGTTGGTCCTGTGGTTGAACAAAGTGACATTGGTTTGGCAATTTTATGATTACAATGAGAAACAGCCACCCGTATGCAAAGATGTGGTATTGTTATGAAAGATAGTAATCTCAAGATGCTTCCTTGACCTCGAGGTCTCATGCCTGTCGATATGCTAATGCAGTTGTCTTCTCGCTTTTTAATTTTTTGTTTTCCTTGGCTGTTTATCGATATTTCTAATTAGAAAAGATTGACTGACGTTTCCTAATTTGTTAAAATTTTCTTGGAATACCCATGAGTCGGTAAAAAAAAGTGTTGAAAAAATAATAGTGAGATTTCATTAGCAGAGAGCCTTAGTGGTTGAAACTGCAGACATTTTCATCAGGTCATAATACATGTGAGAAGCCAAATTGGCAAAGGAAAAATGAACTGGTTGGAACTTAAAAAAGGTCAAAGACTCGGGATGGTTAAGAATGGGTTGTTTCTTTTGCTTTTTTCATTTTCAATTTTGATGGGAAACTTTGATCTAAAAGGACATATCTTAGATGCTTAAACAATAGTTCCTTTGGATTTTGATCTCTACCGATTTCCCTGCCCAACTCTCTCTCTCTCTCCACTATCTTTGGTTTTGGATCTTCCAGACTATATTCTTGCACCACAACAAAATACTTGAGCAGCTAGATTGGCTGGTTCTCTCTTTGTGGAAGCATATGGTTCGTAGATTATTTAGTAAGGATTTCATGAAACACAATGGTTTTGGATTTTTCCTGGCAGTGGCAGGTGTCATTGGTTTATTCTGAATAATGCTTTTAGAATTGGTTTATCCAATTGGGGAGACAATTTTTGGAAAGTTTATTGATAGGAAATATGAACTGATAGGAAATATAATGTAGACACTGGCAAAGGCTAACAAGCGGATGGTGGTGGGAAGAGGCCGCCAGTTGGACTTACGAGAAAGAAACAATGAGAAGAATCGTCAGAATTGTTTCAGAATGACTCTCCGACGATCAAGTTAAAGACCGAAAAAGGAGAGAGATAGAGAGCAAGAGAAGAGTTTTTAGCTATTGTTATATAGAGAGAGAGTCAGCATTGCGTACCCGTGAGAGAGAAAGTGTTTGCTCTTTTATAGTGCAATTCCGTACGTGTGTGGAAACGTCAACTGCCATGTCAGCAATGGCTGACTCAATCATGTCCCTAGGGTATGGATGAAAGTTAGCCAATCGTGTTATCAAAGTTTAGACCTAGGCGTGTGGGTGGAAGAGGAAAATTGCCATGTACGTTACCCTTTGATTCTAGCGTGCCTTGAAAATCTTTGCCTGATGACGTACATCGATCGATATTTCGCACGAAAATACCAGTCGAACTTACTATGAAGAGATAGTCCTCTAGCGACGCTCACCCAAAATCAACCAAAAATAAAATAAAATATTTTATCCTCGCACATAAATGATTTGACACACCACAGAAGATGCTCTAATCTCTCGTCATGTTTTGTTCGGGTTTTGGCTATCAGAATGGGCACGCTTTTTGGTACATCAAAAGAAAGTAACTAGTAATTTTAACAAAAAAAAAGTAAGAAATGAGGAAATTATATTTCAATTTCTGCTTAGAACACAAACAATCCCAAAGTAAAAAATGGAAAAATTATATTTTAATTTTTGCTCAGATCCCCTTAGAACTGATTTCACGCCTTGAACTCCATCAAGAATCTTGATTTTTTCAATATGGTTGAAGATGATTTGCGTTAAGATCTGTTTCTGAGCTCTCTGAAAGATAGATAATGGCTTTCTTTAGAGTATAATGAGATAGGTGGCCCAAAAATAGGTTTGGAGAAGTGTTCTGGGTCTTAAATAGAAGCAAAAACCCTAGCAGAGCGATTTTTGACGTTGCAGTTTTTCACGTCTCGCTCCCTCGAAGAACCCGCGACATCCCGCGAAGTATTTGCGAACTCTTTGTGAATTTACTAACTCTCAGCATTTACCCTCGAGATCCCTCGACATCTCTCGAAGTTCCCTTTATCATCCACAATGTATCATGCAAATCTTTTTTAGCACAAGCTTGCATGAATATGCTTGAAAACATTTTCGAATGCTTGTGATTGATAACCCAAATCTCCAAATTACATCAAATAAGATGTGTCATGAAATTTTATCAATCATACAACCTTACAATTCTTTTATTAAACCAAAAATTATTGGGTGTTATTAATTTATTAGAAATAACACCCAATAAATACATTTCAGGAATTCAAAAAATTAATAACACCCAAGTGATCACTCAAAGGCGGTCTACAAAGCAGCAGGACTTCCTGGTACCCTTATTGCAGAAAATCTTCATCCGTAAGAGAATCACTATCGTGTTTATTTAGTTGAATCTAGTGATGAATTCATCCATAGTAAAATAATAATAAAAGGAATTATATATATAAAGGATTATATCAACATAGAATCAAAGGAAATTGTTTTTCAGACATGCGATCAAATAAACCAATGATAAAATCTATGAAATTTTTC
>BRYF01000008.1:15787500-15790000 GCA_030159135.1 Actinidia polygama
AAGCCGGCACGTGGAATACACTAGAAAGACACTCAGTCATCGGCAAGGTGTTTGATGAAATTCCTAAAAGAGTAGCGTGAGTGCAGGCAAAAAACACTACCTGCAGGTACCGCCCCACTTGTTCTGTTTTGAGTGGGCTAACAGATGAATCTCCTGGAAAATTCATGTCCCTAGTGGCCACTAAGTTGACTTATTGTTGTGCTCTCAACTCCTTCTTCTAAAGCTGTTTGAGTGCTTATTTATGCAAGCGCTCTCGTAACTACTAACTAATAATAGGAGTCTAGAGACATTAACTAATTGGGACCACTGTTGATAGATTTATTTTTATTTTTTTTTATAATTGGTTGTCTGGATTCTCGATCAACTAGCATGTACCTCAATTAATCTCGGAGCCATGAAGTGTTGATCAAACTTTCAGTGGGCCCAAGGTTTAAAATGTTAGCCTTCATGAAATTCGATCTTATAAATTTGGGGGTCAAGCCCCCAAGTTATTGTCTCATTTCACTCGACCAAAAGAACACATCTGGATACGAGGTCATACGTCATCTAACGGTAGGTTTTAAGGAAATGGTGGAACATGATCTGACACATAATATTAAAGCTAATGCGTTATGAGTTTGAGTTGTGGGAGCATTATCGTAAGGGAGGAGATTGTTAAAGTACACAACTTGCTCTTTGTGACTGCTTTAAAAAGACGACTCTTAGTATGATGTTGAATGTTATATAAGAAGTAGTGAAACTTTTACTAACACTAATTTGTTTTATGGGAGGTCGTAAAATGATTTCGTTGTTGAGACTTAATCTAATCACTTGTACCCCAATTGCAATTCGTAGGTATGTTGAAAGTTGTGTGTGGATCACGAATTTGTGAAGAGGAGAAAAGAAGAGAGAAGAGAGGGGAAAAAAAGGAAAGTGTCGGAGAAATTGCATGCTTTTCTCTTCTTGGATGGGTTTTTGGAATAACCAGAAGAAAATAAATATATGATTGTTAAAAAATTTTTTTTTTTTGGGTTTTGTTACCTATAAAAAGTGGGTTTTCATGAGTAATTTTATTTTATCAAATGATGAGTGTAACATGATAGTGTTTCAATGAGTGTAATTATGTTTACATATCTGGTACGTAAGTTGTACGTTATCCTTATTGTGATTGGTTAAAATAGAGAGATTCACCGCTTGAAATGAATCTCACTGTATTATTTAACTAAATCACATTGTGATTTGATGCTAGAAATTAATATAATTCAGTCAAATGACTTAACAATAGTTAAAAATCAAGCTATTATGGTTAAAGAGAGAAGTTGTTGAGTGTAAGGTTCCCAAGAAATGTTTGGTGCATATCAAATTATCCATCGAACATCATTTTCAAGGACTATGGTGGGGGTTTATCTACCCCATAAGAGAGACAAATTATGAACATCTTCAATCTCGAAATCAAACATTGCTTGCACAATTCGGCCCTTCTTCTCAATTCTCTCACTTTTCCACAAAGACCATTCCTTTGGTTGTTGTCACCTAACCACCATGTCTGGTTAATATTTTAAAAAACAGTTTTTGCAAGAATTAGAAAACATCTTTTTGGTATTTTTGGATAAATTGGTTTATTTTTCGGAAAAATTCTCTGAAAAACAGTTTGCCAAAACAAATTTGTTTTTGTGTTTTCTAAAAAAGGAAAAGCAGAAAAAAAAAGAAGAAAACCAAACAGGTCATTTGGGGATTGATGTACAAAGCGTGCGGACTATACTCATAGTTTAGGACTGTATTTGTGAAGGAAAAAAAAGTAAAAAAAATAAATATTAAATCTGAATCGTTAGATTCATTAAAAATTTTCTATGCGTTTTCTAATTTTCTTCCATTAAATCCTTAATCCAAACACAACTCATTTCTCTCATTTTTTTTCTTCTTATTTTAGAATGACTTTCACTTAGCTTTGGACCTAAAAATCTTAATAAATTACTCTTATTTTTCAACTATATTCTTTTACATGAAGGCAGTTCTTGGCATTGAAGACCCCTTACATACCTATGTGATCAAACATTAAAAAATACCAGTGTTAAGATTTAATGATGAAAAGTTATTCAACTAATTTCTATTTTTGGTTCATGAACATTAATTAGGTCCCCCCACCATCTTCATAACATTACCGGTTGATTTGAGAACATCCCTTAACTGCAATGCTATATGGTAATACATTATATATTTATGTATCACATTTGGTTACCATCTCATTTGATGCCGTAATACTGTGTTTGGATTAAGGATTTGGCGATAAAAAAGAAAAAAGTTAGAAGATTCAACAATTCTAAACCGTTGGAATCTCAAACATTTCTGTTTCTATTTCCATTTCCTCTTTCTTTTACTCTACCAAATCTTTGATCCAAACATTGCCTAAATGACATTAATCAAATCACGTGGTGCAAGGATGATCCACGATTTCAATTTTGAAGGTACAAAATGATATGCAGTCATAACTAATAAAATTTTCCGAGAAATTTGAACTAAA
>BRYF01000008.1:15875000-15877500 GCA_030159135.1 Actinidia polygama
GTAATTTTTTTCTCAATGGGGTCAAATTAGTGTATTTTTTTCTATTTGGGTAAAAATATATTTTTTTTATAGACTAAAAATGCAATAAAAAAAAAATTGCTCCTTGATAACTCCGCCTATAATAAAACTCGAACCCAAATATCATATCTGAAAAGAGAGCGCCACAACCACCAAGACGGCATGGGTTTGTATGTGCTTGAAAACCAATAAGCCTCTTGGTGGAATGGGTAGTCTTAAAGTTTCAACTGGACGACCCAAATCCATCTGCTCGTCCTAATACGAAACTTTAACAAAACCAAACCCAGAGTAACACATGTTCTGGTCAGAGGCTGCCGACCCATTATCTACTTTCACATTCGATATTTTTGAGCCAGGAATGTTTTTACTCCTCCATAATAATAAAACAGTAAATTCCACTAACTTCTCTTCAGGTTCTAACAAATACAAAACATCTCTCCTGTAATATTTAAAATAACATCGATCTCTCTTATTTCTGAAATTATTATTAATATTTTCTTTTGGAATTATTTTTTTTTTTTAAATGACAAGATTGTCTTTAGATTTAGGGCTTTTATATATTTTTTTCCCAATACACCAATTAAAATAAATAAATATTTTTTTAAAACACTATTTATTTATAAACTACCAATTTTTTATTATTTTTTAAAAAAAATATATAAATAGTTTCTTTTTTAATTGGTGTGTTGAGAAAAAAATATGAAAGTCCTAAAAATAAGGGCAATACTGTTATTTTTTTTCAAAAATCAACTTCAGGGGCAATTTTAGTAGTAGTTTTAAAAGTAAGAGTGGTTATTACTATTTTAAAAATTACAAAAAAAAGTGACTATATTTGTCAAAACTTCACAGAGGTAAGTGAAATTTAGTCAAATAAAATTCATGTATATGCCTTAAAAGACTAATGTCCATCTCGTGGGTTAGAAAGAATATAAACATTCCCCCAGGGCGTAGCTCAGTTGGTTCACAGGTGGTAGATTGCACCCAAGAGCGCAGGTTCGAGTCATGGCAGCCGCAGTGTGGGAGTTTCACTCATGAAATATTGGGTGGGCTCCTTGTGGGCACTATGCACTGGGCCTCCCATCTGTTGGGCCGCTGAGTACCTGATTTACCTGTCATGCCAGTCCCGTGGGCAGGACGGTATGGCCCGACTAAGGTGTCCGGAACAACACCTTTTGCACCCAAGAATATAAACATTGTTTAGGTGAATCTATATGTATAGGCAATTGTTCTTGGGTGATAAATTGATGCGCAATTCATGGGATTATGCTCTTTGCACATGGAGAGAGAGAGAGAGAGAGAGAGAGAATCCTGCTTTTTACTATTTTCCGATTATTATTACCATAGAATAAACATAGATTTTGGTTATTAAAGGTTAGTCATGGATCACAGTGAGACCAATCATGATTTGGTCCTACTTTTCATAGGCATACTAGTTAAGCTTAGGGGAGGGCATGGGTCGGTCGGAGTCATACCCAAAACTGATCCGATCATTCACGGTTCTAGAATTTTGGACTCAGAATCGATCCGACCATCCGAAAGAACTGAACCGAATCGCTCGGGTCCGGTTAAGTTTTTCGGTTCTCCGTTTTCGGGTCGGGTCAATTCTCGGTAGCATAGCTAATAATCTAGTGTGCTGAGTGCATTGTATGTTTATAGAATTGATTCTAAACTTCGGTTCTCGGGGTCAATATTCAACAAAAATAGATTGATAATTTCTTTTCCGTTATGGAGCTCCTCATTTGGTTGATTACTTTCTTTTATCACAAGGGTATTTGTTGGACTTGTTTTACACTTGATTTGTTTGGTTGTGTTACTAAAATTTGATTAATTGTTCAATTTGACATAATTCTCGATACTTATAAATATAGTTTTAATTTTCCCCCAAAAAAATTGAGACATGCCAAGGGTTTTAAGAAGCCAAATTAGTCATTTGTCTTATCAATATTTTTGTCATGAGTAATTACACTGACCTCCCTTAAGATTTATAATTTCTAAATCTACACTGACTTGTTGGCCTAATCGTGTTAATGAGAATGTCTTGTTTTTCAAATATGACATTGCATGTGTTTTAAATTTAATTCCAAGCCATCCAAGTCAAAGTCCACCACTCCTACTATGAACCTCATCATAGCAAAAAACAATTCCAAGTTTGTGTTTGGTTTGAGGATTCCGAGAAAAAACAGAAGCAAAGGAAAAAATAATAGATTCAATTATTTAAATTTATTTATTTTTCTTTATTTTGTTCCCTCCACAAATTTATTCTTAAATCCTTAACAACCTAAATGTCGTAAACCAATATATATAGGTATATAGTATATATATTCATGCTCGGTTACAAATAAAAGAGAGTTTGTTAAAGGAATTGTTTAGGCATTTTGTTTTTACAATGGATTAAAAGGTTAGAATTGGCATTATGTTACTTAATATTGCTGAATTTAGTATATTCTGTCAGAATCTTTAATGAATGGGATATTTGTGTGTA
>BRYF01000008.1:15885000-15887500 GCA_030159135.1 Actinidia polygama
AGCAATAAATTACCCAACACTGCACACCAATGGGACCGCGACTGCAGCCACGGAGAGGATGGAGTTCGAGCTAGCAAGGTGAATAACTACTTAACGCCAGAGAGGTGGTTGCAGTGACGTTGACTATGATTGTGATGCTGCATTAGATTTTCAGAGCTCAGCTGAAAGTTACCTTATTATTGTATGCATTTTTTTGTTCTATGCTTACTTCCTGGACTTCGTGTTAACAAAAAATGCTAATACCTTTGCATTTTAGAAACTACTTTCTAAAATATGGTACATCTTCATTTCAAAATGGTAAATTTAGCATTTCAAAGCGAATCCCAAATTTTTCCTTATTTATTTCTTAAGCATGTGCCTCGGAGAAAATAAAATTCAATTGTGATAAACCTAACATCTTTCGGCAAGACAATGTTAAAAATATGGTCTCGATGCTGTTAGAAATGGCTATTACATGAACCAAGTACATTCTATTAATGTAATCTGTAGAAGCCTACTCATATCATACCATCATTTAGGACATGTGGCGTACCATGTTCCCATTTCTCGTACTGGAACTGCCCACATTTCAAGTAACAGTCCCGGAGTATGCAATTTTTTTTTGTTGGGATTTTTTTTCCCTTTTCACGTTGCTTGGATGCTACTCTACTAGTATTATACACTGATAATAATGACTTGTTACACGTCTTCTCCATAATTGGACACTGATTAAACTTTAATGTGTTTCTCTTATCCAGCTTGCTGTTGATGCAGTTATAAACAAGCTCTTTAAGAACTACAAAACATGGTGCAAGTTCTTGGGAAGAAAATACAGTTTACCTGAGATACAATTGTATATCCATCTACTTGTCTTGGTTTACTCTTCGTGTATTGCTCCTGCTTTCAATGTGTGAATTGGAGATCTTATGCATGTTATTGAACTTGTAATCCTATTAATACAAATCTCGTTCTCGTAGGCTCCCTCAAGGGCAACAAAATTGCATTATGCGGGTTTCTATCTTCTTATCTGGGGTGAAGCAGCTAATGTACGATTTAAGCCTGTGCTACATCTTTCATAATGTGAGTAGTTCATTCATCTGGGTATATTCCATCTTGGCTCCTATCCTACATTTATTTGCGTATAAGCAATATGTATTTCTTATAACACGTTTAGTATTATGTCTCGACATATTTCAGATGGCATACGAACTTCATGTGTTGTGTGCTGGAAATGCTAGCATTGTCACAGGGGACAACATTAAGCTTTCTTATGGAGGAGATGACGAGTCTTTCCTGCAGAAGGTGATAACAGGCCCATACACTGAGTAATAGATCAGGTAATCCCTCTGCAAACATGCACACTATTTTCAGACTTTTGTTAATTACTTGAACCTGGAAATTAATTATTTGAACCTGTATTTCAGGATATGATTATCATTGCATGGAAATATATTTCTCTATTGGATATTTTTCGGCAACATGTCTTATATAGCCTTTCCAGTATGTGTATCACAGCAGCCTCTCTTCGCTTCCTTCAAAGTATGGAATTCTTACTTGGTAGCTGAAGCATAATCATTGGAATATTTTTCAAATTTTTATGGCAGCCTGTGACTTTACAATGTTGATATTAGTGAGGAGGTCACGATTTGTGTAGCAATTTATTCGTCTTTCAGTTTTAAGAACCTATCAAGGCAGATAAAGAATAACACAGAAAAATTGACTTAATAACTTTTACTGGCTTCTTGAATGAATGATGCATTGGGGCATCCAAACACTACTATTATGTTATTAGCTTTCTTGGGATTATGTAGCTCACCATTTGCAGCACTTGGACTATTTTTGCAGCTAAAAAATATAGAACATTCACCACATAACGAAGATGACTATGCTTTTCTAAATGAGATTTTATTAACGCAACAAGTCATAAATTATCCAAGAGATATCTACCATGCAGGTTCGATACCTTTTTTCTTACAGGGTACCGGCAATATACCAAAAAATGCATAGTACTCTAGCACCATTAAAACGTCGATGGAGGATGGAGTTTGTTTCACAAAAGATAACGGAAATGTGATATGCTTAACGAAGATGACTATGCTTTTCTAAATGAGATTTTATTAACGCAACAAGTCATAAATTATCCAAGAGATATCTACCATGCAGGTTCGATACCTTTTTTCTTACAGGGTACCGGCAATATACCAAAAAATGCATAGTACTCTAGCACCATTAAAACGTCGATGGAGGATGGAGTTCGTTTCACAAAAGATAACGGAAATGTGATATGCTTAACGAAGATGACTATGCTTTTCTAAATGAGATTTTATTAACGCAACAAGTCATAAATTATCCAAGAGATATCTACCATGCAGGTTCGATACCTTTTTTCTTACATGGTACCGGCAATATACCAAAAAATGCATAGAGTTTTCTTACAGGGTACCGGCAATATACCAAAAAATGCATAGTACTCTAGCACCATTAAAACGTCGATGGAGGATGGAGTTCGTTTCACAAAAGA
>BRYF01000008.1:15937500-15940000 GCA_030159135.1 Actinidia polygama
GCCTTGATTTGTCCATTTTTGTGGGTATTAGCCATATCAAGGAACTGTTTCTCTCAGATTTACGGTTGCATTCTCAAGATCACGAGGTTTATCAGGTTTGACTTTTGGTAACCAAGAAAAAATGGGGAAAGAAAAGCATATAGAATTTGGATCTTGTGATTAATGTTGATTTAGTATTGGGAGATTAAATCATTCAGGTTACGTTTGCTAGATTTCCCCCCAATTACATGCTTTAATTTGATGACATTCGTAATTAAAGAAAATTTGTTAAAATAGCTCACATTTTGCTTAGATCGTGCTGTTGTGTGGCATTCAATACAGTCCTCTGGTACTTCCGATGTTATATTTACGCTACACAAGTAATTTTACCCAGCAGTCAATTCTGATGAGCAGAAGTTGCATAATATGAGATCTGTAGCTCACAGCTACTGTTTCTCTGTGCTTTTTGTAACTTGTGCTATGACTTGCTGAAAATCTCCTCCCCCAACTTGAATATATATCCAATGTAGTATAGAATTGGATATGGGATGCGGACTCGACACAATAAAAAGTTAAAAAACTCCAACAAGGTAAACATCGAAAACATATGACATGAGCAAAATGTGGGAACACAGTTATATATTTGTGTAACCTTTATACATAATATATAAAAAAATGTGTAATCTAGTAAATTTCTACATTTTAAATGGAGTTCCACGAATATCATGTATATATTAGGTACACCATTGCTTTATTTCTTACTACATTTCCTTTTTTTTTTTAAAAAAACAACTTTGTTGCTTGTCTCCTTTCAGATGTTAAAAATTGTCCACGGGATACCTTACGATTGATCATCAAAATGATTTGTTTTAGTTTTTTTACATGGTTTACACCGTTCATTCAATATGATTTGGATTTGAATGGCCAGCAATATTGTGAGGTGTAATTGGGAGGTGCAAATTGTATAGCCAGCAAAATTGTACCAGATAGCTCCCTAGAAGCATAGCCAAAATAAGTTCAAAATGAAGGACTTGTAATTAGGAGGTGCAAATTGTATCTCAAGAATGGAAAATACTGTTGCTATTAGGAGATTCATCTCATAAGTCGTTTCCACGAGTGTCCAGGAGGTTATGCTGAACCTTTTTGTGAAGTATTCTTCAAGCATTCAAAATTATAAAAGATTGTTTTTAAACAAGGACACGTTCAAAAGTGCCAGACACCATTCTGGAAATGTCTTGCAAGTGTAGGTGACACTGTACACACGGTTCCTTTGTAGAAGTGTCTGCTACTCAGCATATAAAATTTTATTTTGTGTAGTGCTTGTTACTGAATATATACTATCCAAGATGCTCTGCCCTGAAACTTTTTTCTGGCTCCACCTTTTTCCTTTGTAGAAGTGACTGATTGTTACTGTCCCTGTCACATCCACAGGTAGTTCCCAATTTAATTCTGATCTAACTTGCAATTGCCTTTCCCAATTATTGGCTGAAGACCATGATTTTTAATTTTGGAGTAACTTGGTAATTAAGCAGTGATTTTGATTTCTTTCAAGTTCCTACTTCCTACAGATTGATGCTGATGCTGGGGCTTGTCTTCTCTTGTCATTCTCTGCAGGCATTAAATCAACTATGTGATATAATTGTGGAGGCACTCAGGGATCGCGTGGTGACAGGTCTCCTTCAAGCCTCATTGGTCTGTGCTTTGTATCCTTTTCATCAATAGACTTTGCGCAAATCACTAAACTTTTGAAGTTAGATTTTTAACTTTATCTTTTGCCAGAATGGCTTACTTCGAGTTATGCTAGATGGAGGCCCATCATGTATTTTCACCACAGACGATGCTAAGCTTTTGGAAGAAGACTTAGAAGTTTAAGGTAAAAAAACTCTCTTTATTCCCTATGACTATCATGCAATTTTTCAGACACCTGGTTTCGGCAAGTTGCTTGTGGGAAAGGGAAACCACACACATCTAATGCATTGCCAACTTGAGATTGCTAACTGTATCACTGGAAGTTTTGATCAATGAACAGTAACTTTTAATTTCCTTATGGTAGATATGGTAAAAATCTTGGTGCAAATATTGAGTGGAAATCATATAGTCTTCAACAGAGAACTAGTCATATTTTACATAACTTTGTGTGCATTTTGCAGGAGTCTTTATTTCTGGAGGAGATGGGCTTCCACGTGGGGTAGTTGAAAACCAAGTAGCACGTGTTCGGCAGGTGGTCAAGTTGCATAGTTATGAGGTTAATTCTCATAAACTCTCTTGGGAAAGAAGAACGAAAAAAATTGAATTCGCAAGTAAGATTGCTACAAGCCACTGGATTGTACTTGTTGAAGGGATAAATCAGTGTTAGTTAAGCCTTCTCGCGTGAATCATGAAGATACAGCATTTGTGTTCTCCGTGGTATTGCTGACTCAGATGTCCACTGACTCGGCTGGATTTAAATTGTTAGTGATTGAATTACGAGATTTCATAGCTGCATGCCTGCACATGCAAAGCCAAAACTGGAATGAAGAAA
>BRYF01000008.1:15955000-15957500 GCA_030159135.1 Actinidia polygama
TTAGTGGGGGTGGGGGTGGCGTGGGGTGGGGTATAGTGTAATTTACCCTAGATATTTGCGACCATATGAAATCTTCCATGGAGATTCTCCCTCCTGAATTCCCATATACGAAGTCTAGGAGAAATAGCTATCATTCTTTGGCTTTTGAAAACTTAACAATTTTGTATCAATTTTCGAAGAAGAGAATGTCCTTTTTAATTTTCGTGAATGCCTGACTTAATCTTGTGACAATTTTCATTAGCTAAAACTTGTGAGAAGTTTGAGCCTTTTTGATGTGTTGATTCTTAAGTATTACTTTCAATCTTATTTTTAAGATTAAAAACATTATTCCTTTCTTATTTTGGCAGGCAAATAGTGGACCAAATACCAATGGATGCCAGGTAACAGAGTGAAGATTTTATTCCTGTCCTCTCATATAGTAGCAATATTCAGTTTTACGTTTTTTTACTTTTCTCTGTCAATATGATAAAAATCCAGCTCATATAGGCAATCACCAATTATTTGAAGCTCCTTATTCGTGTTGTTGGGTAACGGCTCGAAGCCTATATTGGATCAGGATCTATGTCTTATTTGTTAAAGAAATATAATTTTTAGTTCAATTATAGTGATTTTGTCGCTGACTTGTTCTTTTCCCTCTAAAAAAAAACTTTCCTAAAAGTTACAAATGTGTATCCGTCTTTCCTCCCTTTCCCATCTTGCTAGCTCCAGTTCTTCCAGTGGCATAACATTAATACAACTTGAGTTCTTTAAGATCTTACATTGATTGTAAAATTATATTTTGTTTTAATATTTGTCCTTCTCCTTGACAGTTCTTTCTCACATGTGCGAAGTGCGACTGGCTGGACAATAAGCATGTTGTCTTCGGGGTATGTTTGATCTTTTCCCCCTTTTATTTTGTTGATATATTAAATATATCTGGATTATTTGAATAATGAAGCCTTTGGTTAATTTGTTATCAATTTGTATCTTGCATTAGATTGGTATGACGTCCTCATTCAATAATGTTAAAAGGGGTTTGGTGTTATTAGTCTTCCACCACTTAAAACCATTTACCTTGGTCTCTATCTGGGTGCCAAAACTTGAACTCAATGCTTTACGTTGTTTATAAACCTAAGAAGCACAAATACAGATATGGGTCACGAACGTGCGGATACATAATTTTTTTTTAAAAAAAATTAGGACACGGACAAGTCTAGAAAATGTTAAATAAAATATATGAAAAACATATAAATAAATAATATATATTCATACAAAAAATGGCATAACTACCCAAATCTGATCCAAGTAGAATTTAACACAAAACGTTCATTTTGGAATAATAAATACAATGAGTTTATTACAATAAAAAGAAAATAGGCATTGCAGCCCAGTGTTTGGTACGTTAAACAGCCGATATGAAGTAAAATGAATTGCAAACCAAGCTTTTTCTCATCCCAAGTCTCTTTTGTAGAGCTTACTATATTAGTTTAACTGTTTAACAATGAATATATTATCCATCAAAAGGAGAACATGTTCAAGTGCATGTCCAGAGGAAGGATACGTGTGCTTGTAATGTGTCTCTTACGTGTCCAATAAAAAATTTAATAAAATAATCGACATGTCATGTCTGAGGCGTGTCGGTTGGACACAATTACGACGACTAATTTGACATGTCCATACTTTATAGTTATAAAACAACATCCAGTTCATGTATGTATAAATAGCTATAGTGCTATAGTTGGCTTGGGTTTACTTGTTCTGTTTGGAGTTGAACAGTTCAAATCGCATTCAGCTTTTTTGCGATCGAGGAAGATTACATTTGTCATCTTACTTGACATTATTCCAGATTTTCTCTCTGCATAAGACTTCTCTTTATACATATATAATTCTTTGATCTTAATGCTTATGCAGAGAGTACTAGGAGATGGACTTCTGGTTGTCAGGAAGATTGAAAATGTGGCCACTGGACCTAACAACCGGCCTAAATTGGCCTGCGTTATTGCTGAATGTGGAGAAATGTAAAGATCAATTCAGAACTGCTCCATTTCTATGAAGATTTACGATGACCTCCTTTAGTTACTACAAAATTTTAGATGTTCATCGACATTTTTGCTTTGATTCACCACAAAAATATTGTACTACCTTGAAATGAGATTGTTCCTTAAGGCTTAAACGTAGTTTAGTTGAGGGATTCTTGTGTGTAGATGATTAAACAATTAAACTGTCCATGGATAGTATGAGTCAAGTCTCTGGAACAAAGATTATTCATAATGTGTTATTAACAACATAATTGAATCGAACTTTGGTTCTGGTCTGCTTGGAAAGTATCCCAAAAGGGGGTCAAATTACTTGCAAAAAAGAAAATGCCGGGAAAAGCTTGAGGAAAAAAAAAACGGCTCGAATGGTACAATCCCTCTGTCACCTCAGAATGAAAGGAGTTCTTGGTCTGTGAAGATGCAGCGCTTCATGCTCCATTTTTTCCCCAATTGAGATCGAACCTAAACCTGTGGTCAAGAGATAG
>BRYF01000008.1:16032500-16035000 GCA_030159135.1 Actinidia polygama
GCTTATTAAACCGTTTTTGATCAAATATAAGTTTTTCTAAGTGTATTCAATAATGTGAACATCATAGATGCTTTTAGGCACCTAAATTAGTAGGTATTCAAAATTTTAAGATCCTATATAATTTGCTTATACATTTGGAATTTAAAATGTTTTTTCACATAAAAAATGGGATGCACTTTCGATTAGGAGCTTATGGGGTGAATTCTCTCCAAAGTTAAGGATTTCATTAATCTTCTCTATTGCGAGGCTCTTCCTCTAGTTTGTTGTTTCTTTCCATTAGATATTGGATTATTAGTTTTAGAAGAACCCATGGGCCTAACTCTACCCTGAAATCGGCTTATAAGGTGGGGGTTGTCCAAGGGTTTATAAGGAGGTACATGCCTTCGTATCCAGGCGATGTGGGACTTCACTCACAAATTTGATGTAATTTTTAATATTTATAAATATTCTTCGACTCGGGTGAGTCGGGTGACAAGAAAAAGAATAAATCAATGTGATCACGATACTTGTAAATATTAAGTATTCAACTCGATCGGAAAAAAAAAAATAAAGTTTACTTGTATAGTAAGTTCAAAGTACATAATACTAAGTTATTAATGTTGTGAAGTTACAATATAGGAGTCATGGAATCGAGAACCCTATGAAGTCGTAACTCTAAACACCGGGCTATCTGTTTAGAGCTCCCGTAGGGTATGCACCAAATACCGTTATTTTTTATTTTCCACTATATGGAAAGTCAAAGTGACAATTTGTCGAAATAAATTAATTTATTTTCGTATATTTTTTTTTTTTTGCAACAAGAATGTCATAAAAGTCATTTCATCTAACTTCTCTATTGAACCCAAAAGAATGAATGCGTAAAGATGGATATCGATATCGTGGCAGTTTGTAGATGGATTTAAATTAGGGCAATGAACAAATCAATATGTTCTAGCTTTGACTAGGGTTTCGCATGCTTAGATACGTGTTGTTGAACTTTCTTCTAAAGTTGAATATCCAATTTTATGTCGAATGTTCGTGCTATTTGTAAATGATCAATGGATTGACAAACTGAAATAAAAAAAAAAAGGTTAAGTGGCACATGCATGATAGGTGTTAATCCCATAATTTCTTTGAATGTGTGATGTTTGTCTCTTTGGCAAAACATGAGATTTGTTTGTTTGGCATGTGGGCCAAAATGCCAATAAATTGGACTAATTACCTTGGCTGCCAACCTTGACTTGACAAAATTGGGCCTAGTCAATTTCCTTGTTTGCTGCAGCTTGACATCGTATACTTGCTTTTTGCTGCTGCAGTCTCATGAACTGTTTCCTAAAATGACAACTCATATATAAGTTTCAACTGACTTTTTTTTTCTTAGCTAAGGTAAAATAATAGGGAAATGGGGACAGTCCACATGGTAATGATATGACAAAATCACAATCCCCCCAAAGCCCTAACTTCTTAAGAAGAGTTTAGTTGAAAATTGAAATGTACACAAGTAAGCTACTAGTAATTAAAAACACTCTTTCTGTACTTGGAATAAGAATTTATAGAGAAATTTGTGAAGAAAAAGATGAAGTCCGAATCCATACATTAACTTTTTTAATTTTCTTGCATTTTTCTCCACGAAATTATTAATCCAAACACAACCTTTTCTGAAATGCAATTGCGTGTCCATATGCAATTAAACCCTAATGAGAAGTTCAACTAAGACCAATTTGCCTCGTTCCAAAACTCATAATTCCCTCCAAGACCAATTTACTAAACTCATAATTCCCTCCAAGACCAATTTGCCTCGTTCCAAAACTCATAATTCCCTCCAAGACCAATTTACCTCGTTCCAAAACTCATAATTCCCCTTAAAATAAAAGAGTATTCAAAAGCGGAAAACAAAAGGCATCGAAATTAAGCTTATCAAATATCAAAAAAAAATTCAATTTTTTAAAATTTATTTTTGGTTAAAAGCAGAACGCAAAAGCAGTGTCAAACAAGCTCACACCACTACTTCAGTGACAAAACCGAGTCATCAACTACTGCTGCTATTAATAAGTCCCCCTTTGTATCCAAACATCCCTGTCTCCCAGTCCCAACTATTCACATTTATGGAATACAAAACTTGACTACAACATAACAGTTTAGTAAAAGGGTTCTTAAATTAATCATCCCACAAAAAACTTCCAATTAACCCTGGCCCTGTAACCTGTAATCCATCCAGCAACTTCCCTATCCCTTCCTTCACATCTGATTATCGATTATATCCCGCATCATTTGTATTGGGATGAGTCCTTCGGTTCGGATTGCTTCTTTATTTGGATCTGGACTGATGAAATACAATGTTGGTAATCCCCGAACCTGCAACATAATATTTCACTTGCATTAACACAGTTACAATTTCAAGTTCTAATGGATCATAGAGACAAGATTTGTTGGAGGCTCCATTCATCACCATGTGAGGAATTACTCAGAGAAAGTAGTAGTTTCAAATAATTAGCTAGAAACAGCTTCCAAATTTCGAAAG
>BRYF01000008.1:16057500-16060000 GCA_030159135.1 Actinidia polygama
AAATTTCACTGACCTCTCATGAGATTTCTGACAAATACAACCACCTCCTATGTAGTTTTTAAAATAATACTGATTTCTCTTACTTTTAAAAATATTATCAAAATTCACCTCCAAAACTAATTTTTTTGACAAAAATAATAAAATTGCCCTTATGATTAGGTTTTTTAATTTTCTTCTCAACACAACAATAAAATTAATAGACATTACCTTTTTTTTCCTCACAACCACCCTAATTCTTTAATTTTTCATATAAAATTAATTAATTTTCCATTTTACTATTACTTATAATAAATACTAAAAACAAATACGTGAATACTTTTTTTGTAATGATTTTTTTTAATAAAAAAATCAAGATGCGGTAGTTTATGAATAAATTGTGGTGTTTGAAATAAATAAATAAATAAATAAATAAACAATATTTTTGTAATGAATTTGTTATATTTGATAATAAAATTTAGTTTTTAAATATATTTTGATTAAGGTACTTAAAAAGTAAACTATTTAAGTTAATATTTAATAAAATTACTTATTGATAAAACAATATGAATTAAGTAGTTTATGAATAAATGGTGTTTTAAAAAAAAATATTTTTTATTTTGAAAATTAAAATATTGTAGGAATGATGTGACATTGCACTGCTCTCTGTTGCATTGAACTAGGCAATTCATTTTTTAACTGTAATTGTGCATGTCAAGCATTTATGAGTTTATTTTTTTATTAATTTTGATAATTCATATTATTCCTATTTTAGATTTTATTAAAAAAATTAATATTATAAAAAAACATATTAATTGAATACATATCAATAGTCGATCAATATTAATTTTTATCAAGATAAATGAGTATTATTATGTGTATTATACTTATTTATTAAGTTATAAAATAATACTGAACGGATATTAAATTATGACAATTAATATCATTTTTTATAATATTAATTTTACGATAAAATCTATATTACAAAATCTTGAATCATACAGAGTCCTAATTATGCAATGCTGTCCATTTTCTAGATTTGAGAGAAGCAAGTCCTAATTATTAGGTACGTGACCCAGCTTAAACTAGGGGTGGACAAAATACCCGGTGGACCCCGACCTGACTCGACCTCATTGGTTCGGGTTGGTTTGGGTCGGGTCGGGTCTATCATATCTTCGGTTCGGTTCTGAGTCTAAAAATTTTGGACTCGACCGTCTCGGGTCTACACATTATTTTACCCAAATCGACCCGAACTGAGAATCGAACCGAAATCCGAACCGAGAGACCCGACTCGAGAACCGACGTCTAGAACCGAACTAAAACAGATCCTATAGACATACAATGCATTAACCACACTAGATTATTACCTATTTTACTGAGATCCGAGATCCGACCCGAATCAACCCGAAAATGGAGAACCGAAGAACCGACCCGAACCGGAACCGAGCGGTTCGGTTCGGTTCGGTTCTATGGAACGGTCGGAGTCGATTCCGGGTTCAAAAATCTGGAACCGTGACTGATCGAGTCAGTTCTGGGTCTGACGCAAACCCGACCCACCCCACCCCTCCCCTCCCCTCCCCTCCCCTCCCCTCCCCTAGCTTAAACCATGCCCAAATGGCTTGTGAACTTTTCTTTTTTGCACACCGGAATTTTCCATGGCTGTTTTCTGTTGAAAAAGTCATGCATAAGAAGTATAGACATATAGATTTGGTTGGTATAAGTCTTAAAAAGATTTTGGGAGAATTACTTAAAATACCAAAGAGTTTGAATATAGAAATAAATTAAATTTTATAATCTTAATTGTAATAAATCAAGATCTGTAATTTAATTTTGTAATAATTTAAGTCATTTGTTAGTCTTCGTCTACCTAAAAATAACGGAACCAACTTACTCCGCCTAACATGCAGAGGCGGATTTATGTGAGGCCCTGCCCCCCCCCCCCCTCAAGTTTGGAATTTTTTTTTTGCCTATAGTTCTAGGAAAATTTTTTAATTTGCCCCTCTCAAAATTATAAATGCCTCCCCAGAAAAAAATCTCAACGGTTGCCCCCCTGAAGTTTTTTCCTGGCTCCGCCCTGCTAACATGTTTTCTTTTCAAAGTCCTAATCAAACTATTCTGATTTTAAAATGGTATAGAAATTTGGTAAATACAAAACCTAAAATCTCTAATTTATCTTGTTAATCGGTTCTATTAGAGTTTTAAAAGGGGGTAATACTATGCGAAGTTATTTTCGTGCATTTTGTATGAAAATCAGTTGATTTCGTTAGCTTTAGGTAGACGGGCATTAACATATAATTTAAATTATTACCAGATTAAAACTAACTGGTTCTTTTTGTTACAATTAAGATTATAGAGCTTAATTTGTTCCATAGTAAAATTTTGGAGTTTTTTTTTATATAGTTTTTCCAAAGATTTTTTAGCTCTTTTGGTTTTGGTATTTTTTTTTACTGAAAAATTTTCACCGTTTAATCAAAATTTTATTCTTTTTCGATTCCTCTTGATGAGAAAATTTAAAAAATATAAA
>BRYF01000008.1:16067500-16070000 GCA_030159135.1 Actinidia polygama
AACAAAATTATGGGTTTTAATATGCTTGCCAGGAGGGGAATCAGTATAAATTGCGATGGAACAATATTGGGAGCAATAAGCCATGTATTTAAGAATTATGTGTTGCAATTGTGAAATTTTATTCTAATCGGTGGCTAAGAGCTGTCAAGTCAATTGTGTCGACTATAAATCAGGTTCATTATGAATCGGTGATGAGCCGATGCATATTGTTTTGAACCACCGGATTCGGTGTGTATGTATCAATACATACAACACAAGTTAAAATATATATATATATAACACGTATCAACTCATATTTAATAAATTAATATTCGACACTTGCCATGTGTTGGAATATATCCTATTAGGTATGTTACTGTGAAATAGAGAATATATACTGCCGAAATTAAGGACCGTTGAGTTTGGGTAGTGAACAAAAGGGCAGGTGGATTCAACAAAAGGGCCACCCAAATTAGATCAAATCTAGATTTGTTCAAATCGTACACAATTTAATATGTAAGGACTGTCAGTGATCACGGGAAACATTGGACCCACCAGATGCTTCCCTCTCCAAAAAATATCTACCCAATTCAAAAACTAGATTTGTTCAAACAACAAACCACCACCTTACATTAACAGATCAATAATGCTCTACTAACACTCTCAAAAATGGTCTACACAACCCTGTGAGAGATGTTGTATATTCGTGAGCATAAATGTTTGTGTTAATAACTTTTTTTCTTAGGATTATTTTTACTTTGACCCCTTGCACTTAGAGCAAAATCACTTACAACCACCTTGAACTTATAACTAAAATCAAAACGTTAGTTTTTCTGTCTAAATTTTTGATTGGATGTGTTTTAGAATAACTAAAATACCATTTATACTCCTGTTTAATTATGCATATTAATACATGTGCATATGGTAGCTTTCCTTTTCTCTATCTTCCAATAGTAGATATGAATTGGAATAATCTCTCTCTCTCTCTCTCTCTCTCCCACTCTTATATGTGTATGCATATGCATGTCTTATATGCATTAGATCATGATGGATAGAGAGAGAGAGAACAAGGCTGCAATAAGGGATATGATCAACAGATCAAGGGTATTTTAGAACTTCTTTGGTTTCTTTTACTGTGTAACTCTTTGCACTTTCATTGGGAAAATGCCATGGGTACCTTAAGTTGCACTCTAAATGTACATCTGGTTTCAGCCTGGTCATTTCAGCCAATCCAAATGCTCTATCTCACCCAAGTGTGCATTTGGGGTGCAACTTAAGGATACCCATAGCACTACTCTTTCATTGGGAGTTTAGGGAATCAAAGTGTCGAATTTTGAAGTTGAGGTAGTGTAAGTGATTCTCTCTCTAAGTACATGGCGTCAAAGTGAAAATACACCTTTTTCTGAATTCTGAATATATATAGCGGGGACGTGAGTATGACAAGTCATGCCTCTCTCTCTCTCTCTCTCTCTCTCACACACACACACACACACACACACGGAAGATAGTGACTTCTAAGGAATCTGGTGAAATAAGAAAAGTGAATTGGTACAGTACTACTGATGGGATTTTTAATTAGGAGTATTTTGATTACCTTGAAAGATTTATGTGGGTCGTATTTAGAGTCACTCATAGACTGAGGATCTTGATGTGATTAAGAAATATAAAATGAGGAGATATAAAGCAGATTCACTTTATAGACTGTTTGTACAATGTGAATGTGGGTGTGGGGTATTTGTTTCATTATTGTATTAATTTGTATGCATGTATGTATGTAGCCAAACAGGGAATAAGTACAGGGAGGGATGTCATGTATCGGTACAAAATAGACAGCAGGTAGTGGAGAAGTCAAGCTCATCTCTCTGGATACCTTCTCCTTACCTCTGTGCTTGCTTGCTAGCTAACTGTTTGCTTGTGATCAAGACACAAACCCAAAAAAAATGGCACAGGACTCCATGTGATTCCACTGTTAGGAAAGGGACAACCGGACAACCCATGTGGGCTTCTGTTACTGTAGATGCATGTTTGAAAAGGAAGATTAGGATGAATAAAAAATATTAGTCTTGGGGATTTGGGACATAGAAGATGATCTCAAAATGAAATTAGGTTTTAAATGATTCGAATCCTTTAATTAGACATGAAATGACAAGGTATGAAAAATACTGAAATCCACGTGGCATACTCATAATGTGGGATTCGGATTCGGATTCATTGAAGTGTGACCCGTGTGAAGTGTTCATAGAATGTATAAATAACGTTATTTTGTACACTTCAGTATCAAAATGACGTCGTTTTGGTCTGACCATGAAACGACGTCGTTTTATGATTAATTAAAACGACATCGTTTTGGTTCTAAAATGTATAAAATGATATTATTTGTACACTCTAGAGACACAATGCGGGTCACACTTCAGAGAATCCGAACTTCATAATGTGTGTCCAAAGTTCAATTCTTTTTTTAAAGGTCTTAACTTATAATCATTGGACTTTCATGTATTGCAACAAGTGAGTATATATATAC
>BRYF01000008.1:16317500-16320000 GCA_030159135.1 Actinidia polygama
TTAAAGTGCACCTCTGGATTATGACCTCAGCCTTCCTCTTTGACCTTCTTTCCAGATACCTCTTTCTCTGGCCTCATCTGGAACTCGCTCGTAAGTTTCGCTACCATAGTCCCTCTCTGAAGTTTTAACACAAGCCTCCTTCAATAAGGCTTTGTTCTGAGATGTCTTCTCCCGGTACATCTCCTCCAACTTGGTCCATAACTCATAAGCACTCATCTCATCGTGCTCCATGGTGGGACACCTCGTGTCCAATGCACTGTCTGATCTATAACACTCGTCTCATTGTGCTATCCCTTATGTCCAGTGCATTGTCTGATCTGCCTAATTGTCTTCCTCCGGCATTCTTGGTTTTCCTATGGCGTAATCCGCATCTGAAAGCATGATTAGGGCTCTCAAACTACTCCGCCGTCTTTACTTCTCCTACTTGGAAGCAAAATCTCTGAAAACCGACTCCGCGGATAAATCCGGAATGGCGAGAAAACTCAAAATAGGCTCTTCTGTCAAAATCAGACACTTCTGGGACCCAAATTGCTCAAATCAGAACTTCAGGGACTTAAATCGTAATTTCCAAAACTACAGGAATATTCCCGGAATATTCCTCTGCTGACTGGACTGCCACGTGGCATAATGTGCTGACGTGGCACAATACGATGACGTGGCATGCCGACGTGGCACAGTCAATCCAGCTGGTCAACGGCTTAAACGGATGGTCAACGGCTCGGATTCGGCTAGTCAACGTTGACTCGGCTCGGTCAACGGCTTGATTCGGCGCTCGGCTCGGCTCGGCTCGATTCGGCTCGGCTTGGCGCGTGCGGCGCGTGCGTGCGAGTTGCCGCCACTCGCTGGGCGCGTGAGGGCGCGTGAGACGGTGGTCTGCGAGTTGCCGCCACTCGCTGGCGCGTGACTCGCGCGTGGGGGCGCGTGGGGGATCTTTTTGGCGCGTGGTCAACGCGTGCGGGTGCGCGGGACCCGTCTCTAGGCGCGTGCGGGCGCGTGGGTCCATTCCCGGGCGCGTGGCGCGTGTACGGCAGTCGTCTTCTACCTTTGGTGCGCGTGGGGAGAGTGAATCTGATGCGCCGAACTTCAGGCGGCGCGTGAGGACTCATTTTAAGTCCGATTTCGATTCCGTCAGGTGCTGGAGCTTCGTCTCGACGAGACGGATCTAGTGGTATGCTCAAACATCATTTTTGAGCACTTCGAATATTCACAGAATTCAAAGTTTGGCTCCGGTGGCACTCCGTTGACTCTCCGGTGACTCGAACTTGGCTTTGATACCAATTGTTGTACCCAAAACGAGTTACCAGTCACACTGCCAACATCAAATACCACACAAGACAAGATTTACGTGGTTCGGCCAACAATGCCTACGTCCACGGAGAGGAACCAATAATTCACTATATCACAGAATGAATTACAATGAGTACAATAGGGAGGAGCTCATCTCCACTCACCTCTCAGCACTCTCTCATCTCTCACCATCTCTCTGTCTTGCTCTCACAGCTACCTCTCTCTGTGCTCTCTGTGCTCTCACTAGCACCATAGCACTCCCCCCAAACACATACAGCCCTCTCTGCTCTCTCACAGAGCAATTCCCCCAGCCCCTCTCTGCACACAGCAACAAGCTGTGTGCCCACGGTAATCCCCCTCTGGACTACATTTTGCCACACCTCACTGCTCTTCTCTGCTCTCAGATAGCAGTTTATATAGAGGAAGGAGAAGGGGTGATGAGCTCAGCCATGAGCTCATCCAAGCCATCAAGGAAGACAATTGGGGAAGGCGGTGCAGCCTTCATTGACAGTCTCTGCAGCTTTCCTGGACTGCGTCTCTCTCTTCCTTCTTTTCCTCTTCTCTTCTTTCTTCCTCTTCTCTTCCTTCTCTGCCGTCTCTGCCCATATGAATTACAAATGGTGTCACTATTCATATTGGGCTTGGGCTTGGGCTTGGGTTATTGGGCTTGGGCCCCAATAGTATTTCACTATTCATCTGGGCTTTCATCTGGGCTTGGGCTATTGGGCTTGGGCTCAATAGTGTCTACTATTCATGGGCTGGATCCAACAAAAAACTCAAAAAATAATTTACCAAAACAATGTTCATATTCTGTACGCAATTAGAACCAAAACAGCAGAAATGATGCAGAATATCAAACTAAAGGCTTCTATTTGAGGGAAAGGGAGCGCAATAGGGCTACAAGTAATCTAAATGTGAAATTTACAATATATACTAATGCAAATACAACGCATGACATCATAACTGCATTAATTTCGTAGACCGTGAACGATTAAATTGCTATATGATACTTTGGCATGCCTAATCATATTCAAAATGTTAAACTGCACAATTCTTCAGGTTGTAGGTACAAGTGTGAGCCCCACCTATGCAGCTACATGCAGACAGAAACTCATCAGCAAATGCGAAAGGTGAAACGATGGAGAGAGAGAGAGAGAGAGGCGTACCTCGAAAATCCTCCTCTGATTAAGGTCTGAGAACGGGGAAATTGAAA
>BRYF01000008.1:16365000-16367500 GCA_030159135.1 Actinidia polygama
CAGAAAATAAAAAAAAACTTATATGATTTAGCAATCAAAAGCCACTTAATTTACGAATTATGAAAGAAATTGAACACAAAAGTATATATTCGTACAAGTGTAGAATCGCTATATTCGTTATTGATTTCTTTTCTCCTTCACTTCCAATTGTGAGCCCAACCTGCGATATTGCTACGCTACAGATATCGGGATCCGACTTTGATTCTTCGGTCAAATCAGGTATGATTTCAAACCGGAACACCGAGTCCGAGAAATTGTTGTCGCTTACCCTGAACGCAGAGTCAGAGTCTGAAGTCGACTTGATCCGGCCACCACCGGCGAGAAGTCCCCGTTCAATTTTTTCAATAGTGCATATAATACTCTTTATGTATAATATTACCATAATCAATCATATGTTGGGAGAATCCTCTCCTTTTGATATTATGCATACCTGGGAGAATCCTAATGTTCGGCAGATCTTAGTTCAATTTTTTTTGTTTATTTTGAGAATAAATTACAATTTGAAACCCTATACTTCACACACGACCTCACTTTTTGTCCCTTCACATAAAAATAAGACAGTCGAAACCCCACCCCTTCGAGTCAAGTGTCCTTTTGCCCCTTCTATTTGTTAGCTGGTTGTTCAAAAGAGTGACTAAAACCCGTCATGACTCGTGATAGGTGTGTACATGACCTAATTTAAGGGCAGTAATGGAACCCCATCATTTTGAGGGATGGAAAAAACCCAAACATGGGATAAAAAGGGGGGGTGCTAGGTTGTTGATGGGATAGGGTTGAATTTCGAGAAAAAAAGTTTATTGGAGAAAAATGAATTGATATTTTTTTTAAAAAAAAATAGTCTCAAGTGAAATTTTTGTCATTGGATCAACTCAAATAAATTTCAACTATAAATAGTGAGAGACGGTTTGGAAGATTCAAAAATATTTGTATCTTATATTATAGATAGTAGTAATAACTACTCGTGGTTAACACATTTGCTAATGATTTAAGAAAATTAAATAATAATGAACGAGTAAAGTTGGGTATATTTTTACTCATTTGATCTTTTTTTTTTAAAAAAAATATTACTTTCTTCTTCTCAAAGGTGTGGGGCTTACATATATTGTGATCTAATGGCAAAAAAAACTCTAAAATTGGTATATTTTTAGGGTAAGTCTATGCTTACCGAAAATTTTGACCGAAACTTTTACCGATATTTAAAACGACGTCGTTTTGAATAATAATAAAATAAAATAAATCATTTTCCCCCACCCTCTCTCTCTCAGCCCTTGCGATTTTCTTCCCCAAAAACCAAGTCCAGAAAAGGAATTTAGAGACAGAGGGCAAAGTTCAAGCTAGGTCTGGAGATGAAGCTGGAGCTGAATCTGGGTTTGGTGAAAAAAAAACTAAAGCCCAAATTTGGCCCCCTTCAATTAGAGAGAGAGAGAGAGCGCCCCGGAAAGTACTTCATCGTCCGGCTACCAACGCTTCCACTTCCGGCTACCACCGTCCATCCTGCTGCTGCTGATTGATTTTGTTCCTAGGTTCAGATTGAGCCCCTGTGTCCTTGGCTTTTGTCTCTGGTTTGCTGTAGAGGATGAGGAGCGTTTGGCATCACTCTGTTCTTTTGTCGTTCCGGCAGTAGGAGGATGGCCACGGGATCCAGAGGACGTAGCCCAGATCTAGGGGCACGCGACGGAGGTGTTGGTGGTTTGGGCCGATGAGGAGAGAGAGAGGGGGAGAAGAGAGAGAGAGAGAGAGAGTCACCAAACCCAGATTTAGAAAGTGTTGAGAGGAAGAGAGGGGTGGGAATTTTTTTTATTATTGTTGAAAACGACGTCGTTTTGAATATCGATAAAAGTATCGATCAAAAATTTCGGTAAGTATAGACTTACCCATATTTTTAATCTATTGGATCATTTTTTTAGTAGGATCCACACCAAAAAATATTAAAACAATCATTTATTTCTTCTTCATTTCTCTCAAATTAGCAACACTTTTTCAAAATCATTATACTTTTAAATTTATTCTCTATTTTATAGCAATATATCTTTTCGTATATGCATGCAATGTATCTCTTATCTGTTTTTTATGTTGTAAAATTCTAATGAGTACGTTTAAAATGTAGTCTTTTGGGGGGAGAGTGTAGTGCCCGTGGGCATGGACAATTACTAGTACTCGAATAAAACATAAACTATTTTAAAGAAGCGTGTTTCTCTTTTCTTTTTCATTTTTTTGTGGTTGATTTCTTCCCTAGATAAGCGATTGTTGTCATTACATTATATTTTTTATTCTTTTTTGTATTGATATATTTGTATTTTCTCTCTTAATCATTTCAGTATTGTCTTGTTTTTTTCTTATTGTTTCAACTGTCATAACCATTTTGTCGTGGGACACTTGTTTAGTTGTTAATCTGATTCCTTTGGTAATGAAATAAAAATGGCCTTTGAGATGAGGAAAGAACTGGGCCAACTTTACCTAGATCAGATCCTCAAAATGGTGGATCACTCATGTTTGTCTT
>BRYF01000008.1:16410000-16412500 GCA_030159135.1 Actinidia polygama
ACGTCTGATATTACTTGTCTTAGTCATTGTATTCCTCCCTCCTCTCATATTATTGTTGCTACTGCCAATGGGTCCTCTATGTATGTTCATTCTATTGGTTCTATTTTTCCTAGTACTTCTTCTCCCGTCTCTCCCTGTGTATTTTATGTTCATCATTTATCCCTTAGTCTCATCTCTATTAGTCAATTGTTTGATTCTGATTTTGATGTCATCTTCTCTTCATCTGGTTGTGTTGTGCAGGATCGGGAGTCCACGAAGTAGATTGGGACCGGGAGTAGAGTCAGTGATCTCTCTGTGTTGGAGCGGCTCCACATTCCTCAGTTGTCGCAATCTTTTCCTACTAGTCTGACATCTTTTCGTTTAGATAAATATTCTTCTCCTTTTTACCTTTGGCACTCTAGACTAGGCCATTTATCCCGTGAACGGTTAAAGATTTTAGCTAAAATTGGTGTTTTGGGTAATGTTTTATTTTGCGATATTTCTGAATGTAGTGGTTGTAAATTTGCTAAAATGACTTCTTTACCTTTTAAGACAAGTACCTAACTAGTACATACTGATCTTTGGGGCCTTCCCCTGTTGCTACAAAAGGTGGTTCACTATATTATGTGTCCTTTGTTGATGTTTTTAGTCGTTTCACTTGGATTTATTTAATGACATGTAAGTCTGATTTCTTTGAAATTTATGATTCCTTTCATAACATGTTCACTCAATTTTCTGAAACCGTAAAGTTTTCCATTTTGACTTAGGAGGTGTATACTTACTGAGTTTATAGAGTTCTTATCTTCTCACAATACTATTCATCAATTTTCTTGCTCTCACCCCACCCCTGCTCAGAATGGGCATACTGAACGAAAACATTGTCATCTTCTTAACACAACTAGATCTCCCCTCCATCAATTCCTTCGATCTTTTGGGGTGAGGTGGTTCTCACAACAGCTTATCTCCTTAACCGCATGCCGACTCCTCTTCTTTCTCAAGCCTTTCCTCATGAGCACATCTTTGGTGAACTTCCTAACTATTCTCTCCTTCAAGTTTTTGTAATTGCTTGTTTTGTTCTTCCTCCCAAAAGAGAACGTAATAAGCTTAGCGCTCGCAGTATCTTGTGTGTTTTCTTGGGTATGGTATTCATGAGAAAGGGCATCACTGCTATGATCCTACCACTAAAAAATTATGTCTCCCTGCATGTTGTCTTCCTTGAGCATCTCCCATATTTCACTCTTCCTCCCACCACTGCTCCAGTTTTAAAAGAGACCTCATCCATATAGACCCATTTAAGGTTTATGTCCCTTCTAACGAGTATAATTCTACTGATGATGTGTCCAATATTGCATCCACTCCATCTTTTCCATCCACCTCTGAGTTCGCTCCCCCTACCGCGTCTACTTTGCTCTTGCCTTATCTGTTGGTCTATTCTTGACATGGTGCACCTTCACTTCTAAGCGCTTTCCATCACCACACTCCTCCACCTCCGCACCCACCTGCTCCGGCGACCTCCAATCCGACTGTACGTCGCTATCCTTTTCGTGATCGAAGCCTGTGGTAAGTCTTGTTTTTTCTAACACATGTTTTTCCCCATCTCATCGTTCTTGTCTTTCTCGTATCCACTTACTTTGAACCCAGGCCATACAAAGAATCTTGTCATTATCCAAATTGGGTCCATGCCATAAATGATGAACTGAATGCTGCCAAAACTCATATATGGGAGTTGGTTCCTCTACTGGTTAGTAAAAATCTCATTGATGGTAAATGGGTGTATTTTCGAAGGTTCTTTGGAGCGATATAAAAGCTCGATTGATTGCTAAGGTTTTCTCACAGGAATATGGGTTGACTATGATGAGACTTTTGCCCCAGTTGCTAAGATGACTATTGTTCATGTTCACCTAACAGTGGTCTCTGTTCCAACTAGATGTCAAAAGTGCCTTCTTGAATGGTTCTTTCTCTAAGGAAGTTTACTTCTCCTACTGGCCTTGTTTGTCATCTTCGCTGGGCTCTGTACGGTCTCAAGTAGTTCCCCCTGCGCTTGGTATGAGCACTTTTAGTCCGTGGTTCTTGGGATTGGGTTTCAATCAAGTGCTCATAACTCCGCGTTGTTCATTTTTTGTACCTCCATTGGTATTGTTCTTATGATACCTTCATGTTTTTTTATATATGTATATATACATATAATAATATATTTTTATATTTTAATGTACGTGTGACTAATTAATAGTTAATTATAATCTTTATTGTTTAGCCTACTTAGTTAACCTACCACTAATTATCCTAGCTATCTCTAATTTATCATACACCCACCTTTGAAAACCACACATTTACACCTGGACTTGGTACACGCACGCATGTGCACCTCACATGCATACTAGTTGCTAAGTTGGATGTGTAAGAGTGAATAATTAGAAGTAAGAATGAATGACTAGTTGATTTAGATTTTTTCACATGCAAATTTATTTTCCATTTCTTAGCAAACTCTTGATACTCTCCGTACTTGCATCATGAGTTTGAG
>BRYF01000008.1:16452500-16457500 GCA_030159135.1 Actinidia polygama
CATGTTGATCCCATGGTCATTCAGCTCAAGATCAATAATTACAACGTGAAAAAGATTCCAATGGATACAAAACATTCTGCTGAGGTGATGTATTATGACCTATTCAAATGACTTAAACTATCAAAAACAAACCTAAAACCCATATGAGCCCCTTTGGTCGATTTTAATGCTCAGTCTCACTGGCCCATGGGAACAAAAAACCTCAAATTCCTAATAGGTTCCCAAGCGTTGGTGACAGAGTTCATCGTTGTTGATATACCTTCCCCGTATAATGCAATCATTGGCCGAGATTGGTTGCACAAGATGAAGGTAGTGGCTTCCACATTACACCAAGTCATCAATTTTTCCATTCCCTGAGGTAAAGAAACCCTTATGCTCGTTTCTTTCTTACTGGTGCAAACCTGGAAGAACGAGAGAGAATCGAACTCGTCCAATTCCTTACATCAAATATCGAAGTTTTTGTAGGGACACCCTACGAGATGCTTGGGATAGACCTCCTTTTCATCAAACATGAGTTGAACGTCCTCATTGAGGCCCGGCTACTGAAACAATGAGGAAGAAGGTTTGCAACCGAGCATGTTAATGCTTTGATATAAGAGGTAGAAAGATGAAAGAGTCAAGTACGATAATAGAGGTTCTTTACCTGAGCTTGCTATTCAACATAGTCGTGGTAAAGAAGAAGACTGGAAAGTGGAGGGTCTGCGTTGACTTCACAAGCCTCAACCTGGCTTGTCCGAAAGACTACTTTCCTTTGCCAAAAATTGACCAATTGGTGGACCCTACTTCGGGTCATGCCCGAATGAGTTTCCTAGATGCTTACTGAGGTTACCAACAAATAACAAACCATGAGCCCGATTAAGAAAAAACTGCCTTCATCACTCCCCGCGGCGTATTCTGCTACAAGTTCATGTCCTTTGGGATGAAAAACGCTAGAGCCACATATCAGAAGATGATCACCAAAATGTTCGAACCTATCATGGGTAAAACCATAAATGCATACATCGATGATATGGTGGTTAAAAGCAAAAAAGAGTCAGACCATGTGAGGGACCTGACCGATGTAATTTCTATACTCAAAAGACACAAATTGAAATTGAATGTAATAAAGTTCACCTTCAGGGTAAGCTCGGAAAAATTTCTTAGGCACTTGGTAACACGACTAGGGAACTAAGACAATTCAAAATAAATTGTGGCGATCAACAACCTCGTCATCCCGATAACTGCAAAAGAGGTTCAAAAACTGATCGGAATGGCAGTAATACTCAACCGATTTAGTAGTAAGTCCTCTAATAAATACAATCCATTTTTCCAACGCTTTTGCAAAAAATGCAAATTTTTAATGGAATGAGGAGTGCGAGCTCGCACTCTAAAAGTTTAAGAAATATTTAACTGAACAACCACTTCTTTCCACCCCGGAGGAGGGAGAGTTGCTTTACATCTACCTCGCTGTCTCTAGACATGCCATTAGGTCGGTACTTCTAAGAGAGATAGATGGAGAGCAACACCCAATCTACTTTATTAGAAAGAAGTTTACCGATTGCCAGACAAGGGATTTGCCGCTGGAAAAGCTCATATTGGCCATAGTTTTAACTTCTTAAAAACTCATACATTATTTTCAAGCACATCCCATCGCTGTATATATAGAGTTTCCATTGAAAAACTTATCCAAAGCAGATGTATCCAGATGATTCTCCAAATGGGCCATTGATCTTGGACAATCAAAAATAAATTTTTGCCAGTAATAAAATGACAAGTCTTTTCTAATATTGTGAATGAGTTGTTGCTCCGAACTGTGATTCTAGAGCAAAGTTGTCTTGTGTATGCACATAAGGGGGAAGAGAGCTCAGGGCAATGTCAGTTGGGATCGAATTAGCACCTAAGGGTCACGAGGTTATAAAAGAACCATCTTAGAGTGCAGAAGCAGCCATCGTTGGGGAAATCACTAAAAATCCAAAGGTTATAATAGAACCACCTCAGATTGATCTCTCCTTAGCATGGGAGATGTTCGGTGATGGAGCAAGAAACAACCAAGGAGTAGGGACAGGAGTGGTTTTAACAAGTCCCAAAGGAGCAATTTTTTAGCACTACCTTAGGCTAAATTTTCTTACAACAAACAATGAAGACGAATACAAAGCCTTTATTGTGGGACCAACAAACTAAAGGTTTTCGAGCTCCATGTTTTGAGTGACTCAAAGTTGGTAGTCAACCAAGTCACAATAAAATTTGAATCTCGTAGAGCCAAGACGGCTAAATAATTGGCAATAGCAAAAATCCTCCTTACTGAATTCAAAGTAGTCAAAATTGAGCAAGTGGTGAGGGACTTAAATTCACACGCAGATGCTTTAGCAAGCTTGGTATCAATTTATGAGGGAAAATTAGGGTGAACCATCACAATTGATTTGATTTCTACCCTAGTCAACACTAAGCTGTGGCCGAGCTGGATGGACCCAATTGTGAATTTTAAATGACATGACAAGCTGCCAAATGACAAGAAAAGAGGCGCACAAAATCCGAATAAAGGCAACATGGTTCTAAATCTCCCCCACGGGGACTTATACAAAAGATCATATTTGGGACCTTACCTATCGTGTGTCTACCCGAGCTTAGTTGAAGATGTGTTTTTTGAAATACACAAAGGCATTTGCAGACTACACTCTGGGGGAAGATCATTGGCTCACCGAACCTTGACTCAAGGTTACTGGTGGCCATTCATGCAAAAAGACGCCCAAGACGCAAGTGTACCAAATGCCAATTCTTTTACTCCCTGATTCATCAACCAGCAAGGGACTTGACCCCTCTCACCAGTCTGTGGTACTTTGCCTAATGAGGAATGAACATCGTGGGGGTCCTACCCTAAGCTCCGGGGAACAAAAAACTCTTATTATCAGCAACAAACTATTTTCAAGAAATGGGTGGAGGTCAAACCGCTAGTCCAAATTAGGGAGACACACGTAATCAGGTTCATTCATAGAAACATTCTTTCTAGATTCAGCATCCCCAGGGCATTCATATTAGACAACAAAACTCAGTTCATGGGACAAAAGGTCAAAGACCTGTTGGGGCAATTAAAGATTGAGTTCTACAACTCAACACCAAACTACCCGCAGTGCAACGGGAAGGCCGAGGCCACTAACAAAACAATCATGAACAAGATCAAGAATATTCTCAAAAAAGGTAAAGGCAAATGGGTCAATGAATTGCCAACGTTTGGTGGGCTTATTGGACCACACCATGGAAAGCAACGAATGAAACGCCTTATGCTCTAGCTTTTGGATTCAAAGCTATAATCCAACTAGAGATTGGTCTGCCCATAATACTAACCGAGGCATATGACATTAGTCATTATAAGAAAGTTTTAGCTCAGGACCTCAACCTTGCTGATGAATGAATGGAATGAACTAATATGAATGATAGACTACTAGAAGCATTTAGCCAAAATGTACAATTAAAAAGTCCAACACAGACAATTCTCAGTTGGAGATCTCGTTTTGAGAAAAGTCATTGGAAACACCAAAGACCAGATAAGCGGCAAGCTCGACCCAAATTGAGAATGATCATACAAGATAGTTAAGCTTGCCGATAAGGGTGCTTATTCCCTCGAAGACCCTGGGGGCAAACAAGCTCTAAGACCTTGAAATTCCAACAACTTGAGACAATACTATCAGTAAAGTATAATTTTCTTAACCGAGTTTGTATTTATATCAAATATACTTGTAAAAAAATGATTACTTAAAGATTTTGTTTTCCATTATGATCAAAATTAAACACTTTCCTTAATTATACAAGAAATCACTCGTTTTGAACCTTTTAATGCACTCCTTTCCAAAAACAATTTATGCTGGAAAAAACTCCTCATTTATTTAAGCATGAGCTTAATATTTCTTAAAAAATACGAGACTAGACCGTAGAACCGTCCAAGCATTGACTTAAGCATTACAAAGTAAGGTAAAAAGAAAGCGCTATGAGCATGTCAAAAATAACAGATTTTTGCTGAGGCATGACCAAAACTTGTTCGAACGAGCTGCATCAAGCAAGAAAGAGCACCCAATCTTATGACTTGGTTGAGCAACTACAACATTAGGGAAGAGTTAGCTAAACTTTATGCGTGTTCTGAATTCTGCTCCATGAGGCTTGCCTAAGTATACTTAGCAAATAATTCAAGGAAGAGTTATCCGAACTCTATGCGAGTTTCAAACTTTGTTCTATGAATCTTGCCTAAAGTATACTTAGCAAAATTTTATGGAACAGTTAGCTGAACTCTATGCGAGTTCCGAACTCTGTCCCACGATGTTTGCCTATGTACACTTAGGCAATGTACCAAAATGAAAATATTCAAGCAGTAAGTTTTTGCTATTGCTGACTCACTGTTTCATGTCGCAACTAGACCTTTACTATTGCTGACTGGTTGTTTATCCTTGATTTTCTTTCTTTCATTTTCTAAACTCACACCTTACAAAAGAATATTTTTCTAATTTTTGGACAATTTAAAAAATAGTAAAAAAAATATCTTCATTTTTTTTTAAAAATTATTGGACAATATATGAAAAGAATGAATGTTTTTGTTCTCGAAAATAATTTTTGAAAAAGTATTCTACGAAATTGAATCTGAAGACTGAATGAACTAGATTTTTGGCTCTATTCGATTCAATTTTCATAATCTATTTTTTTTGGGTAGTTTACAAAAAAAATATTTGGTTGACAGTTTTTAATTTATTTTTTTTTGCGAATTTTCAAAATAGAACTTATTTCTTAAAAAATTATCAAAATATATTTTTCAAATTCTAAAAAATCATTGTAACTAAAAATTGAATTACATATAGAAACAATGAATCTTTTGGTTCTCAAAAAATGATTTCTGAAAAAATATTTTGTAAAATTGATTCTAAAAGTAAGCAAAAAATAATTTTTCATTTTCTCTCGATAAGAAAAATTTGAAAAAAATAAATGTTATGATAAGACTTGAGAAGAAATCCATTAAAGACACAATTTAGCTTATTTTT
>BRYF01000008.1:16467500-16470000 GCA_030159135.1 Actinidia polygama
TTAAAAAAAAAAATCAGTTAAAAATTTTGTTATTAAAAAAATTTCAAAATATTACCCGTATAAAAATATAATAAACCTTACAATAATAAGGTAAAAAATAATATATTAAAATAATTAAGGAGAGTCAGGGTATTACACATTTATATTTTTTTAACTTTAATTTTTGTTCGTTTAAACACACACTTTGGGCTAGTCCCACTGAAGCATCCAATAGTTTTATAAATTAGCCAACATTTAAAACACAAAGTTGGGACCCATTTATGCTTAGAACATCTCCATTGCAAATGTTAAATTTGTGTGTTAAGGTGTCCACATATGCAAAAGTGAGATCCAATTTAGTTTGCTAAGTACTTTACTAGCTAGTGAATGCAATAAAGTTCCATTTCACTAATTAACACCCATTAATATATTAATAAATTGGCTGGAAATTGTGGATTAAGCAAGTACTTAGAGACAGATTGGGGATCATATTGAAATGGTGGCTGAGAATGGTGTTCGTGGTTTTGTTGATGGATGTTAGAAAATGGAGGTCTAGATCCATTTTTTTGGAAGATTGATAAACAGTAGAAACAAGAATGTATTTATAGAATAAAAGGGTAAAGAAAGAGACAAAAATTGGAGGAGGATGACAAAGGGATTGCAGCCCCAACGGTTCAAAAGTTGGAAACTGGATTTGAAGTTTATAGTGGTTTTTAAAATTTTGAAGTTGGAAACTGCAGTTGGTAAACATTTTAACAGCTGACAATTTTAACATTTTTCTTAACATGTCCAATAGAATATAAAAAAATGTACTTAACTTGCTAATTAATTAATATCTTACGCTAGCATGTCCACTAGTATATGCCATGTAGATGCTCTTATGCCTACACTTTAACACAATTTCTTGTCTAGTCCATCGGAGATACTGTTATGAGGCTGATGTAGAGAGAGAAAGAGAGGAAAAGTCTGAATAATGGGGTTCATTATAATTTTTTTAACTTTTAACTTTTGTTTGTTTTAACACGTATATTTTTTTCTAGTTGATTGGAGTATTCATTGGTTCTATAAACTAGCTAACATTTATTATATTTATACATATATTTGGCGCAAGATGTATAAAAGAGTTTTGCAGATAAAAAATGAGCATTTTAAGAAGATTAGAAGGTTAAAATCTTATACTAATCGAGAGAGATCAAAATACTCAAAGAAAAGCTGAAACGAAGTACAAACATACTGTCTTAGTTCAACCGGTCCAGAAATCTCCGACCGGTCGGGCAGTGTTAAGTGGGAAATTGCAAGAGATGGTATAAGGAAAAGCTTCTGACACATGAATGATGAAAGATCATAAATAAGGCAAATGTTGGCAGCTTTGTTTGACTTCCAAATGGGAGCTTTAACACTTCAAACATCAGCCCCCTCACTCCCTCTCTCGGCCGACTCTCTCTCACTCTCTCCCCCCACGTGTGCGTATATATATATATATATATATATATATATATGGATAGATATATGGATAGATATTATATACTTTTTCTATATATATATATGAGTGAGAGTTTTAGTTTGAAGGCTCTCAAGTTTTTAGTAGCAGATTTTTTTAGTAGAGTTTTTTAGTTTTGGAATTAGAGTTTTCTCTCTCACTCTCTCTTTTATTTTAGTTTTAATTTTTAGTTTTATGCTCTTAGTTAATATTTAGTTTTAGATTAGTTTATTTTCTCAAACACTTGTACTTTACTTTTTTTTAATTTAATATAGTTTGTCAATTTAAGTACTTTAAATTTATGTTAAGTTATTTTATTTGCTTACGTTGCACTAAATATTAAGTCTTTCATACCCATGAAATGCTAAATCTTTAGGCTCGATTCAAGGACGATGTCTTCTTTCGATCTTTGATGAACTAATTTCGTCTCTCTTTCAAAATAATTTTAAACGTTTGTGTTGGAATTAGAAGATTCATTCCTTAATCTAATTAGGAAAATTCCTTAATTTAGTTATTTATAATAGGTCATGTTGACCATAGTTTATTCTCTAAATGATCTTCTCTTTATTTTCCTTTATTAACTTTCCTTACTTAGGTTATTGGTTGTATTATATATTGAGAAGATATTTAGTAATAAAAGTAAGCCTTTTTAAATTTCTATTTGGTATCAGAGCCAGTTGCTCTTGGTCAGCCTCCTCTGCTTCCGCCGCCGGCGGCAGCTCTGCCGTCGCCGGAATATTGTCTGGTATTTTTTCTTTTTCTTTTTTTCTTCACCACCAGTCGTCCGGAATATTGTCTGAGCCTCCAGCGCAGCCACACAGTCCAGCAATCACAACACAGCCATGTTTATTCTCACGTTTTCTATGTCCATAATCCGCGTATTTGGTGTGTGCCACACGTGTGGGAGCGTGTTGAATTTTTTCACATCGGTGGTTCTCACGTTTTCCTATTTCCGTAATTCGCGTGTTTGGCGTGTGCCACACGTGCGGGAGCGTGTTGAATTTTTTCACATCGGTTAGAGTGGCCCATCTGTGCAGTCTA
>BRYF01000008.1:16510000-16512500 GCA_030159135.1 Actinidia polygama
GGAAGAGAAATAGAATGAGAAAGAATGTTTTTATACAGCTGGAACGACCGACCTTGTTTTTCACCTGACCGATCAAGTGGTCACTATATAGTTACGTATAGATTTTTTTTGTTTTTCACCTGATCGATCAAGTGGTCACTATATAGTTACGTGTAGATTTTTTTTTTTGTAGATCAGTTGTGATTCAAACCATTTACTTATAGAGACAACTAAGAAGATCATCCATACAAAAAATTAGATTGGCTGGTTTTCTATAACCAAGTGATTGACACCCATTTGTCTTAAAATAAATAGACGACCAATAAATAGACAATCTAGACAAAAATGATATGATAATTTGTTTACCAATGTTTGAATAATTTAAATTTACATAAGAATGATCTTCTCATCCGTTGCTACAAGTTGAGTGGTTTAGATTATCCAGATAAGTCCCAAGTAAGCCTGAAATCATTCATTTTTATGCTAAATTTCAAGAAACTGAACCCATAATTTTTCACCTTCAATAATTCATACCCAAGGTTCCATATGAAGAAAGGCATCTGAGACCTTACTTCTATAATGTTATTGCATTCAACTCTATTTTAGATTCTAATGGTTTCAATTCAAAAGATAAATCATTATCATTTTACGCTTTTTAATGTACGAAGTGCTATTTGTTGGTTCCCTTTGTTGGACTGACATTGCATTGATATTTACTTTTTTTTCTTATATTGTCGTTGGATGGAAAAATAGATGTTGCATTATCACAATTAATTTGATATTATAAAATTATTAGAATGGATATTCATCTCTTCTAGCAACATTCCTATTTATCTTCATGTCATTCTTCTTCCTTTAACTTATGTCACTTCAACTTTATTCATTCATCATTCATAATATATTATTTGTTGGAAAAAACTCGATCCCACCCACAAAGAACGCACACAAATTAAAACACAAAAATAGAGAGAACACAAGATATACGTAATACGTGGTTCGGTTCGGCCCAATATACTTACATCCACGAGAGAAAGAGAAAATCCACTAAATCTTGAGTGATTATAATGGAAAAATAAAATACCCCATCTAGAGCACAAACTCACTTTGTATTTTATTTTTCTCCTTCACACACCTCACTTCTCTGTTTTTCTCTCCTCTCTCTCTCCTGCTGTTTTTTGTTCTTGTCCAGCTTACTGTTTTTTTCCTTCTTCCTATCTTGCTCTCTCTGTTTAAACAAAGAAGGGCCAGGCCCTTATAATACACACAAGCTACAAATCCCTCTCCATTCACTGCCAATCAGCTTGGTCTTCGTAGTATCTGGACTCCAAATTGTTAGACTCCTTTAATCCTCGTAACAAAAAAAACACAGCAATAAGAATATTTCCAAAACCACTGACCATGAGCCTTACAAACACAATAGTGCTTATCGTGACCAAAAAATGGTCAATCCTTGGAAATCAAATGGTCCAACAAATCACCCCAAATGGGTGGACCTGCATGATTATGTATAAATTTATTATTCATGTATCTTTTGGCCTATAAATAGAGATCATTTCTAGATGTTCTGTAAGATAATACTTTTGCCTTCTAATTGTCTCTTGTTTCTCTCTTTAGCACAAAGATCTAATAAACGGAGGTATGAAATTTTTCTTTCATATTCTATATCATCTACAAATTCAAAGTTTTTTTTTGTTCATAAGATCTAAACATATATGGCTACATAGCTTTGGAAGATAATTAACCTCCTAAAGAGATAGTAGAATTAGAAAAATCTCCAGAAGAGGTTATGAATTTTAGTCTCTCGAAAAAGACAAATATATATTTATTACTTTATTCTTTCGAAGAGATATTATTTATGACAAATATATTATACAATTTACATGCATTTGTTATTGCATGTCTTGCAATAGTTTTTAATTTCTGACTCTTTGTCATGATAATAAAAAGGCATAAAAAAAGATGAGATTGTGTGAATAATATATGTATAAGTGTATTATATTTGGTATTTTTATGACATGATTTATGTTTTAGCAAAATCACACCTTATCACACTTGATAACTGTATTGCTATTTTTTTTTTCATTTAATAGTTTCATAATGTCAAATATCACAAAGCTTGAGTTCGTTGCTCTTGATATGTAGGGCATAAACTACTTGTCATGGATTCTTGATGTAGAAATTCATTTTGATGCTATGAATTATGGAGAAATAATTAAAGTGGAAATAAGCATCTCTGCAGGATCGCGTTAAAGCAATGATATTCCTTCTTCACCATCTTCATGAAGGATTAAAAGCTACAATAAAAGATTGTTATGTCTTTTGGCAAAATTTGACAGTAAGGTATGACCGCCGCAAGATAATAATCATTTCAAAAGCTTGCTATGATGGATTTACTTGAGATTACATGATTTTAAAACTGTAACCGAGTATAACTCAGTAGTATTTTAGAATTACTTCTCAATTGAAATTATTGGAAGAAAATATTATCGAGGAAGGCATGTTGAAAAAAAATTATTCTATT
>BRYF01000008.1:16522500-16525000 GCA_030159135.1 Actinidia polygama
TCATTATTGAAATCAAAAACTAACCACCACCACTACGCAAAACTTAAATCAACAAACCTATCCCCAAAAATCCAAATCCAAACCCAAACCACAATAGATACCATCGCTGCCATGGCCACCCAAAACCAACACCCTAACCAACGCCCACGAACATCCGGACGTGCACACGGAGAGAGAGAGAGAGAGAGAGAGAGAGATCTGAACTTGCCTAAATCGTACGACAACCGCTCGAATCGCACCCATATCTGAATTTGCCTAAATCTGAACTTACCGTCGCCTGAATCTCACTGCCAATGCTCGAATCGCACTCTTTGTCAACGTCGCGAGGTTCTAGGCGGTGTAGTGACGACATCACTATGACGACGACAACGATGACATCACTCCGGTGACGACGACAAGTATAGCTTCGGACTGGGAACATCTTTCTCTCTCCCCCTGGTGGCCGGTCATGGTGTGCGCGTTTGAGGGTGGTCGATGATGGCCGATGGGTTTGGGGGAGGGAGGGGTATTCGGGGATTTTGGTTTCTTCTGGTGTTTAGGTTATAAGTTGGGTTTCTGGTGTTTGGAAATTGGAACTTTTGGTTCCTGGGTCTTGGGTGCGTGGCACTATGTCTTACCACGTGTAATAGGTTCAGGTTAAGAAATTAATTTTGACATAGTTAAGAAATTAGTTTTAATTGATAAAAAAAGAATAAGTTTACTTACGTAGCCGTCCAATCTAAATTTAATTGACAATATATGCGATTTCAAATGTACTTCAAATAAAGAGAAAAAAAAAATTATGGCAAGAAAATTTTTCTCTTTGATATTTTATTCTTTTTCCTCATTGAAATCACGCGTTATTTTTTTTTTGGCGTAGTGCCCATGGGCATGGGCAATTCTAGTGTATTTATATAGCAAAAAGAACGCAAACAAGTCTTAATACTTTTGAAAACTCTAAGGTAGTGTTTGGATAAAAAAATTGATGACAAAACTCAGAGAGGTGGTCAAATGGAAGATTGGCAGCTTGTAAAGGGGTTGATCTCTGGAGCTTGCAGATTCAAATCCCCTCACCTCCATGTGCAAGCATGTGAAACAGTTGTGGGAGGGGATATAAGGGCTTAGTTTTGTGCTCGCAAATTGACCCAGGATAACATGCATTATTATAAAAAAAGTTGATGAGTGAAAAGAAAATGAGAAAGGAAGACAATCCAATGATTCTTAAAAGTTAGATCATTTAACATTAAATCTAGTATTCAAACACAGCCTAAGAGAATATGTGAAGAGGATAAAAGAACAATAAGAGCATTACTGAGTTTATTAACATGTCTTCAAAATAGAAGATCGTGAAGATAATCAATACACCCATTACTAGGGTAGTAACTCCCCCATTTCGAGGGTGGCCATTGCATTGTAACATCAACCCATTACTAGTGTAATCAATACACCCAGTAATGCTTTGTAGGTGCACCCATTCATCACAAGAGACTCTTCACATTGCACGGGGACAGGGTTTAATGGCCTACCCGATGCCAAGGATCATGACAACGACGCGATGCACGTGCGTTCTTACTCACTTTTCACACTTGGGTGCCCTATACTAACTCTTGTTTAGTATATATGTCTATTCCCATTAGTTTACTTATCAATGTGAAATTGGGCGTTTTCAACACATTTTAACTAATTCAACTAGTAGTATATATGTCTATTCCCAATTGTTAACTTCCATTTTTCGTATATGGTTCAGATGAGCCAGGTTTTTTTTAGCATAGTAACCCACAAAAATCAATTTGAGAGTAAAAACTTGCTTTTTATGAAAACTCGTTTTCTTTAAGAAAATGAAACTCTTATATTGTGTTTAAATTAAGAATTTAATGAAAAAAAAGAGGAAAAAAAACAAAAAAGTTAGAGGATCCAAGGTTCGAGACTATTAGATTTTCTAATATTTTCCTCTCTTTTTCTTCACCTAAATTTTAATCTAAACACAACACAGCCTTACAAAATTTTACCTGAAACTTTTAGGAAACATATATTTTCGAATCTTTTCCAAAAAAAAATCTAGTATAATTTTAAAAAACTTGTTAGAATCTCTTAGAAACTATTATGAAAACTCTAGGAAGACTTTCATTCATAACTAGTCTATAATATATTTTCATACTTTCAAACCTTATCTAGAATGTCAACGTCTAATTGTTTTAGACTTTAGTATATGTTTTTTATATGAATTTTGTGTAACATAAGTTTTGCAATCGATCTTTAAACTATTATAATATTTTTTTTTCCTATTTGCACAAGCGTGTCTCATTTTTCTCATGTTATTTCCTTTTCTGTAGACAAAGGAAAAGGAAAGAAAAAAAATTAATAAATCCAACAGCTTAAATTTAATATTTTTTTTTCTTCTCTCCACTTATCTATCTCCAAATCCTTGACTTCTTGATAATAATTGTTCCCCACCAAGAAACTTAAAAGCTTTGTTTTGGATGTTCCAAAAGTTTGGCCTCTTCTTTAGAATATTAGTTGG
>BRYF01000008.1:16537500-16540000 GCA_030159135.1 Actinidia polygama
CATATTGAAATGGTGGCTGAGAATGGTGTTCTTGGTTTTGTTGATGGATGTTAAAATATGGAGGTCTAGATCCATTTTTTTGGAAAATTGATAAACCGTAGAAACAAGAATGTATTTATAGAATAAAAGAGTAAACAAAGGGAGAAAAATTGGAGGAGGAGGAGGAGGAGGAGGAGGAGGACAAAGGAATTGCAGCCCCAACGGTAAAAAAAAAGTTGGAAACTGGATTCAAAGTTTATAGTGGATTTTAAAATATTAAGGTTTAATGATGTGAGATCCACACAGAGTTTGCTAACATGCTAGTTGCGGTTAACAAATATTTTAACAGCGGATAATTTTAACATTTTTCTTAACATGTCCAATGGAATATAAAAAATGTACTTAACATGCTAACTAACTAACATCTTACACTAGCACACCCACTAGTGTATGCAATGAAGATGCCCTTATGCCCGGGTTATGAGGTTGATGTAGAGAGAGAGGAAATAAACCAACAACAAATGTTTCTTAAGAAAGGAGACCTAATCAATCTTTTGCATTCGACATGTTTTGAACTCTACCAAATGAAAGCAGGCTTCTCTGCAGATAATTTTTGGACTGTATTAGTACAATTCAAGCATTTTAAGTCCCGTTTTGGATCCATTTTTATGATCCAAACCCTTCCTCATTCAGTTTCATCAGTTTCCTTGTCAGATGATCCCGACGAACTATCAAGCCGACCATCCGATGCCCATGAGCTGGGAACTCCAAGTCTTCGGAGTTTTTCCTTTCTGAACGATGGGATTAGCTTCCTTTATGCCTCCAGGAGCGGAAGAGAAAGGCTTCTTGCCATCTCTCTTCACCTCACTGGGCCGCGGGACGTAATGGCCTTTTGTCCATAATGCCCCTACCTTTAGTTTAATATAAAAAAATAAATAGATTTTATTTTTTATAGTTAAAAATGTATTAACAAACAACTACACACATCATAGTCAAGGATGTTTATAAGAAATTAAACCTAGAAAAACAAAGCAAAAATCTAACAGTGGCGATTGGAGGTAGTGGACAGAGGCAATAAACAAGCTGGGACAATCGCTTTGGTGAGGGATACAAGTCTCTCTAGTAGATGGACAGAAAGGGAGAATAAAAGACTCTAGAGACTAGGGATTGGGGCAAGTGCTGCCCCTAAAAGGATATGCCGTACTTTCCCCTTAAAACTGTGTCGTTTTGATCAAAATATTCAATCAATTATTCATTTAATGAAAAAAGTCTGACATTACTTGCAGAGCACTATTTTCCTTATCCTGATTTGCTTCCTCCCCCACTTTATTTTAATTTTTATTGTAACTGTTTAACTAAAGATTTTATTTCAATTGTTTGAGAAGGCATTATTCAGAAACCAAATTTAACACCAACTTCTCATAACACCAAAAACCAATATATTAAACCGAACTGTAATGGCTATGAATCAAAGAAAAGTATCGGTTATTGTTGTGCCCAAAACGAGTTACCAGTCACACTGCCAACATCAAATACCACACAAGACAAGATTTACGTGGTTCGGCCAACAATGCCTACGTCCACGGAGAGGAACCAATAATCCATTAATCACATAATGAACTACAATGAGTACAATAGGGAGGAGCTCATCTCCACTCACCTCTCAGCACTCTCTCATCTCTCACCATCTCTCTGTCTTGCTCTCACAGCTACCAATTTTAGACCTCTCTCTGTGCTCTCTGTGCTCTCACTAGCACCATAGCACTCTCCCCAAACTCACACAGCCCTCTTTGCTCTCTCACAGAGCAATTCTCCAGCCCCTCTCTAAACACAGCAACAAGCTGTGTGCCCACGGTAATCCCCCTCTGGACTACATCTTGCCACGCCTTCCTCTATCTTCTCTGCTCTCAGATAGTAGTTTATATAGAGGAAGGAGAAGGGACGATGAGCTCATGGCTGAGCTCACATGCCCACCGTTCTTGACTTAGGAGGGAAGAGCGGTGGCCTCCATCTTGGACTGCAGCCTTCTTTGACAGCCAGCTTCTCTGTCTGTCTGCTGCTGCTCTCTCTTCTTTTCTCCTCTTCCTCTTCTCTTCCGTCTCTGCCCAATATGAATGCACTTTCAAACTGAAGTGCTTGCACCTTCTCACTGAGGTGCCCTGCTCCCCCTCACCGGGGTACACCGCAAAGTACGTCACTTTGCGAGTCGTCGTGGCTCCATCTCTCCTCCCTTGTGTACACAACTGGAGAGATCACCGCCACTGATCTTGAGCGAAAGAGACTTGTTTCGGCGTCATCACGCCTGTCGCTGTACAGCTACTCTATACCAAGTCTGTCTCCTTCCTCTGAGCTTCTTCATGGACATTCTGCACTAATTGCACCTTCTCTTGTCTGGCCAGACTTCCGCACGTCTCTCAAAGCATCTCCTTGTGCTCCTATACCACTCTGGATCCTTCAAGTACATCCTTCTGGTATTCCTGCGCTTCCTTTCCGTGCCTCTGTGCAATGGTTTCTTCCTTTG
>BRYF01000008.1:16560000-16562500 GCA_030159135.1 Actinidia polygama
GCATTATCACAATTAATTTGAAATAATTTTTGGTAGAGAATTTGTGAATTTCAAGATTATTCTCCTATTTATTATTAGGGTAAATTAGAGTGACTACCCCTTGAGATTTTTGACTAATACACCAGTAGCATTAAGCTATCAAAAATTACATCTTCGTCCTTAAATGTTTTAGTCGTGTTACGATATCTCCTCCGTCAGTCAACAGCTTGGTCAAGTAACAGAATACTACTGATGCCAATAGTTAATTTATTTGAATTAACAATTTTACCCATAAATTAACCTTTATTTACCATATTCACTCTCCTCTTGGTGATGTCTCTCCCTAAAACTCTAAAACTACCACTATATCCACTTTCTCTCTCTCACACACACACATTGACGTGGTGGTAGGTGTGTCATTGGCCGAAAATTGGAAAGGAATTACGTCCAAATAGATATTTCGAAGATGAGAAAATAGAGAAGGCAAAATATAGAGAAATTAGGAGAACAAGAGAGAGAAACAATAGTAATAATGAAAAAATAGTGGTTATAGAAGAGTAAAATGTTCATTTAGTATTTTTTTAACTCTGTTACGCAACAAACACTGACAGGGCAAGGCAATGTAATTTTCAAAGTCTAGAGGATGGATCTGTATAAGTCGTAAATCTTAGGGTAGGTTATTGTAATTTACCGTCTTAGGATGCTTTTGTAGAAATATGCAAATTGTCTTTTGTGAAATTGAAGTTCACGCGAAGTGTCCTACTTTAGAACATTTACGGTTCATAAAATCTTTCGTAATTGTTCACGTTAAGCTTTCCAAAATAATATTTAAATTTAACTGCTACAGTTCCTAGTAAAAATGACTAAAATATATTCATTTAGTATTTACTTTTAAATTGTTTTCATGATACTGCCATCTAAGCTATCAATATTACAATACTATTATATACTTGAAAATGACATAATAAGCCCAAGTCACTTCTATCAAGCGCGCTCCATAATGTTTTATACAACGACATCTTAAGAACTAGGTTCGTGTGAGTTAATATATGTCAAAGTTACTAGTGTCCACAAAATTATTAGGTAACAAATTCATTTTAACATGAAATATTTTTTCCCAACCTCGACACATTTAAGCCGATCTTTTTATCATAATTCTTAGCTCATTGGCCAATTTTCCTTGATTTTATATCAAGTATTATAACATAAACAACATACATTCGACGGCCACCAATCCTTAGGGATATATATATCCATGACTACCTGGTTATGATCCCACCCTTATTACGTCACCCTGTTAATAGTTTGTTCCTATATCTTTGGGGTACCGTTCAAATTATGTCATTAAAATTATAATTTCTAAAGCAATACATTTTTCTTATAAATTATGGCATATCAAAACATATAATGCATTATTCATAACATATCATCATATGGAAAAATAACAATTTTCAACTTTTCAATAATTCAAACAGTGCATGCTTCGGTTATAAAATTCAAGTAAGATATATAAGAGACTCACTGAGAGCGTATCTCAAAATCATTATTTTGAGATTCCGGTCCTACAATAAAAAAAAAATAGTTTCTTCACATCTGTTTTCTTATTCAATTTAATCATTATTTGACTAAGTGGTTTACATGACAAGTTTTCTTAATAAACTATTTTTGACAAAATTTAACTAAAATGTGTGAAAAAATAAATTTTTAAATATTATTTTCTTCAAACTATTTTTTTTAGTAATTATTTTATACATTTAATAGTCAAAATTGATTTTATGAGATTTTTATTACAACGTATACCCTCAATCAAAAGAATAATCATTTTTAAAATAACTGTCGAAAATCATTTTTGTACTAAAACGAAAATTTTACTTTTTACTTTAATGATAATTATATATATATATTTTTTTTATTGAATTCAAATGGAGAGTATTTCCTTATTTACATTGTAAATTTAAAGTAAAATAAAATGTAGGGTTTATAACTTTTAATTAAATATTTTCAATAAAAACAAGTCTACTGATAGAGGACTGAAGGATATGAGAGAGACCTGATTTTAAATTAAAGTGCCAGGGTCTTCAAGCATCGATCTGTTAAGAAAAAATTCAATCGGTTGAGAAAAATGTTCAACCGATTCAGAGAAAGCAAAATCTGAATTATTATTCTCAATCGGTCCAGAAAATATTTAACCGGTTTTAGAAAAAACTTTCGACCGGTTCATGACAAAGGTTCAACCGTTCCAGACCAAGCAGATTCTAATCGATGCTCTAGATTTGAATCTAATTTTAGGTAACTTCACATTATAATTTGGAAAAACATGTTGAATAAAAATTGTAAAAAATTTAAATATGTGTTCAATGCAACTTGAATGGAATAAAATGAATATCATAGAAAAAAGTTATGCTCGAAATACGAACTCCTTGGCCAAGAGTGAAAACAAAATGTCGACATATTCAAATTTTGGTTCTAGAAATATGTGCAAATGAGGTATTTTTGAGGTATTTGGAGAATTTAATTATGA
>BRYF01000008.1:16585000-16587500 GCA_030159135.1 Actinidia polygama
TTTAATGTATTTATTAATTATTTTTCTTTATCTAGTGTTGTTATTTATTGTATTTTATTAGAACTTGGAGCTGTAACATTATTATTTGAATTTAAGAAGAGAAGGGTAAAATGGGAATGCTAGTACATTTTATATATAAAAAATAAAAAATAGACAATTATTTAAAAACAACCAAAAAATGAATAATGGACAATTAAAAAGAAAATATTAGAAGGAATGCTTCTATATTTTTAGCATAATTTTCCCTAATTTTTCAGAAATCCTTGAATTTTCATTTACGAGTATATTTGAGTGACTATATGGGGCCTATTATCTTTTGTATTTGCACTAGTAATTGTCTGTGCTCATAGGCATTACACACACAAAAAAAAATTATCTTTTAAGCGTACTCGTTAGAGTTTTATAACTTAAAAAACAGATAAGATATAAAAATCAGATAAAAGATATATTACATGCACATACGAATAAATACATTGTTATAAATGAAGAACATATTAAAAAGTATAATAATTTTGAAAAAGTGTTACTAGTTTGGGAGAAAGAAGAATGTGTTTTAATTTTTTTGGTGGGTCCCACTAAAATATGATCCAACGGGTAAACTTATACCCAGTTTTAAAGAATTTTTGTCTATTAAATCAAAACATATGTAGGCCCCCACACATTTGGAGAAAAAAAAACAATCTCAGGTGAAATCTCAGCAGTTGAATCAACTCAAATAGATTTTAACCTTAAATAACCGGAGATATTTTTGAATTTAAAATGAGTTCTAATTTATATTATAGATTTGCATTTGCATTACTACAATCCCAAAATATTCAATGGCACCATGTTTGCAATCAAGATCTCATTAATGAACACATTAGTTATGCTTCATGTAATTAAGCTCCAAATACCCTTTTTTGTTTACATGTGCCTACAGCCAGAACATAAGATTTTTACATAAAATCAAGTTCAATATTCGAACCTCAAGAGTGAACAAAGAGTGAAATTTTGTTTTATTACCAGCCGATTTAGACTCGGTAATTACCTAATATACGTGGGACGAAAGATTATGTACCAGAAAGATTAGTCAAAGTGAAGCCCCGACACCCTTATCAACCAACGACACAAGTAAATGTAAGTTCTATAAGTATTTCGCTTGCTTGTTATATTTTTTTATTTAAAAAAAAAGGGGTTGTATTAAGTTCTATAAGTATTTCGCTTGCTTGCTTGTTATATTTCGCTTGCGTTGTTATATTTTTTGTTACAAGAAAAATCTTTGTTTGGGTAAATTGTAAAAATAGTCCCTATAGTTTGCCTCAACTCCATTTTAATTAATGTATTTTCAAATCCTGCTATTTTAATCATATATTTTGATTTTATCTCTTAATCAGTCCAATTGGTAACAACTGTTACGTTTTTGAACCAATTTTAATACTTACCCGACATGTACCATCATTTTGAGGGATAAAATCGACCTTTTTTGCCAAGTCCCAATGTACCCCATTGTAATTTGTTCAATCCCATTGTAATTTACTCAATCCCACTATAAATCGCCATCACATGAGGTCACATGTCGAGCACGTGCTGAAAATATGTCCAAAAACCTAACTCTGTAGCCAATTGAACTGATTAAGTGAGAAAATCAAAATCAAAAATTAAAATCACCAAATTTAAAAATACAGGGACCAAAATTGAAGTTGAGTCAAACTATAAAGACTATTTTTTCAATTTATTCTTTTTTGTTTATACTCACTCTTGTTTAGGGATGGCAATGGGGCGGGTTCGTCTCCCCCACCCCCGCCTCGGCCCTCCTCCCCCACCCCCCTCCCAAACCCGTGACGGATTGAAAATTTTTCCCCCAACCCCACCCCCGCCCCGCCCCGCCCCGACCTGACCCGATTAGTAATTTTTTCTTAATTATATATATTTTTATATATAATTATTGATATATATATATAATAAGGATATTACAGTATATTTCTAAAAAAATAAGAATAATTTTGACTTTTTACACATAATCGGGATAAACGGGGCGATTCGCAGAGGCGGGGTGAAACCCGAATCCGCCCCGATTATTAATCGGGTTATGATTTTTTTCCACCCCCACCCTGCCCCGCCCCGTCCCGCCCCCGTTTGTTGAGACCCCAAACCCGCCCTATTAGAGGCGGGGCGGGCCCGGTCGGATTTGGGTCAAATTGCCATTCCTACTCTTGGTATGATATTTAGCGTGAAATTGACAAATTAAATCGGGCGTTATGATCAACATATTCCTAACTTTGTAAGATGATCCTGACATAATGCCAACAGAATAATTTTTAAATGATCACCATATTCCTAACTTGGTAAGAATTTTTAAATGATCACCATATTCCTAACTTGGTAAGATGATCCTGACATAATGCCAACAGAATAATTTTTAAATGATCAACATATTCCTAACTTGGTAAGAATTTTTAAACGATCAACATATTCCTAACTTGGTAAGATGATCCTGACATAATACCAACAGAATAGTTTT
>BRYF01000008.1:16592500-16595000 GCA_030159135.1 Actinidia polygama
CCCTAATTGAAGGCAGAGAACAGACAAAAGCCCTATTTCAGAGAGAAGGAAAGTTTCCGTATGAGGTTGGATTGAATGATGCGATATTCGACTGACAGAGAAGAGGAGCGAGAACCCACTCTCTCTCTCTCTCTCTCTCTCTCTCCAACGGTGCTCTATTTAACCGCAAGTGCACAGTTGACGGTTGTAGTTTTATCCGGAAAGTCCGGAATCGTATTTCCTCAAGGACCAAGTCCAATATAGGCTATTGACACTAAACTCACACTAAGCTAACTTGGATTGAATTGCAATTAAAGAGAAATTAAATCTAAAATTTAAAAAGAAAATAAAAAAATTGAAAATCTTTTGAGTTTTTGATGAGATTTTGAATTACTAAACTATTGCAATAAAACTAAAAGTAATTAACAACTAAGCATCCAAAGTAAAACACATTCATATTAAAGTCTCGGGATCAATTGTTTCAACCAATTTTATTTTTTGGAATTCCCAAAAAGATGATTTTGTAACTCAAATCCTTCGACTAAGTCGCGAATCTAGAATTCGGAAGATTTGGCAATTAAAAGCCCTAATTACTTCAAAACTTCAATTTTTAAATTGATTCGAGTTGCTATATTCAAGAATAAATACCATAAGGAAAAGTTTCCGTATGAGGTTGGATTGAACGATGCGATATTCGACTGACAGAGAAGAGGAGCGAGAACCCACACTCTCACTCTCTCTCTCTCTCTCTCTCTCTCTCTCTCTCTCAAAGTTCACAGGCTGAGTCGTCTATTTGCCTATTTGGATTGTAGGGAGAGGATGGAGAAAACAAAAGATTATATCAAATTGTCCATGTTAACAGGAACTACAGAAAGGAAAAAAATATCACTATTTAGGTGTATTTTTTAAAATTTATAATTTAAAAGACAGATATATATTATATAAATATACAAAATAGATACATTTCTATAAAATGAAAAACAAGTTAGAAAGTAATAGTTTTAAAAAAGTGTGTGGATCCCACTAAAAATTTTAGTTTTTTTGGGGAGAAATGAGAAAAAAAAATAAAAATTTTTATTTTTTTTGTGTGGATCCCACTAAAAAATAATTCAATGGGTAATTTTAAAGAAATAAGTAATCTCAGGTGAAATAAGTGATATATAAAAAAGAATCAAAATTTTTAGCCATTGAATCATAACGTATGTGGACCCCACATTTGAGAAGAAATAAGTAATATTTTTTGTGAAAAAAAAGTAGTCTCAGGTGAAATCTCAGTCATTGGATTAACTCAAAAGTATTCCAACGGTAGATAATAAGGGATAATATAAAAATTTTAAAAATATTTATATTATAGTTACATAGGCTTATATAATTTTGATTCGTTTCAATTTAAAATTATTTAATTATTTTTAAATTGAACCTAATCAAAAAAATCAGTTTTTAAAAATCTGAAACCAAACCATTTAACCAGCTCTATAAAATCAAAGCGAACATTACATTTCGATCAGTTTTTTCGTTGGATTCCAATTTCCCAACTCCTAATCACATGCCATTGCTGAGGGTATCTTCTACAGATGTTTCATCTCTACTTTTTTTTTATTAACCACAGCGTGTCCTAAGCAGGCCTTTGGGCCCACCCAGACTAATTTTTGTGCCCTGAGCAGCTAGCCCTTCACACCTCATGATGTAAACGCGGATATGCGACGCAGTCACCAGGAATCGAACACGATACCTCCGAGTGTTAACTCTTGTACCTGACGTCCGCCCCAAACGACTGCACCTTGTGTCCGGGGGCGGGAGTGAAAATCGAACCCAGAACCTAAGTCCTGGTAAGGCCGCTCTTTACCACTTGGCTAAACCTTGTTCTCTCACTTTACAATAGGTAGTCAAAGGCAAAAAATGTCCTCCAACAGACTTCATATATATCACCTTTTAAAAATGGCAAGTGCTGCACAAGATTCTCCGTATGTGAGGAGGCATTATTCACTCGCTAAAATTATTATTATTTTTTTATTTTTTATTATTTCTCATATTGATTTTTAAAAAATAAAATAAAATTGAAAAAGAATAGTAAAAGCTTATTTAAATGATGTAGAATAAAAATAAGAAGTATTGTTTAAGATGATGGTACAAAATAACCTCCTTAGATTTAGGGATCATCTCTATATTTAAAATGTAGAAAAGAATTACGAAAGATTGTTGGAGATATTTAAAGAGCATATCCAACAATACTTTCCATTTCTACCACATATTTAAAAAAAAAAATAGAAGTTCCTTTAGGTTTAGAGATCCACTTTTCTTCGTCTTCTCTAACAATACACCATATTTTTACTTTAAGGGGTCGTTTGGCTGTCGGATAGCATCAGGGGATAAGTTTTAGAAGATGATAAGTTTTAAAGGGGGATAACTTTTGGAGGGGGATAACTTTTAACTTTGTTTGGATACTTTTTAGAATGGGTGGATAAAGGGGATAAGGTAAAAAATATAGAGAGAGAAACAAAATGTAAAATATCTAAATATT
>BRYF01000008.1:16607500-16612500 GCA_030159135.1 Actinidia polygama
ATAGATAAAACAAGAATAATAAAAAACAAGCAATGCCCTATATTTTCCTAAAGAAAAAAAAGAGCAAAAAGAGAAGCAATAATTGAGAAATAGAATCTATAGTCACTTGATAAGTTATAATTTAGGGGCGTCAAGTTAACAACTTTAAGTCAACTTTTTGGACTTTTTTCGATCTAAATTTCGTTAATTTCAATATCTTGGTACTTTTAGTTTTTTTTTGTTTCATTTTTATGTGAATTTTGTTACTTATCCAATTAATTCATTGTCACCAGAGGAATCAAAAAGTAAAAAAAAAAGTATAACTTAATAGGAAATCAAATAGGTATATAACTTTGTAGTAGATTTGTTTTTTTTCTTTTCTTGCATCGTTTTCATGGCTCGGTAGATAATTTGATAAGCCAATAATTTTTTGCCATGTTTTAGGAAACGGTTAACCAATATACTGCCTAATCAATTACAAGAATTTTTCAATTTTTTCTTTTACAATATCTTGCATGCATAGACTAATAGGTAGCAGCTCTCCAAAAGATCGTTTTGATCGTGAAAGTGGGTCAAAAATCTTTTTGATCCAAAAGATCTTTTCGTGGTCGTTTACCCCCAATCCAATCTGGAGATCGAATTGATAATAGAAACCCGAGTTTCAGTATTCGATTTATTCGTGAACACTTGAAACAACAACCATTAATTACTAAATATATATAAAGCAAGTTCGTATTTTATCTTGGTTACGTGCGAAAGAATTTGAAAGACGCAATGGAGTGCTAGAACTAATGGTCTCTAAATGTAAAAATTCATAATATAAACAGCGAACCGATACGAAAAGGAGCCATAACAGTGGAGGAAGTATACCTGTCTACAGTTTTGTCTCGGTTCATAACGCGAGCATCACCCTTGCTTGAGGGTCGAAGACTCTGTTTCTTGAACAGTATTTGCGCAATCTCATCCCTACTCATAAAGAACTCGTCAGGCCTATTTCTTAACAAGGAGAAAGAATTTGAAAAAGAACCGCTAGAAGGAAGTATACCTGTCTAAGGGTTCGTCATTCATAACCTGTCTAAGGGTTAGTCTAAGAATTTGTATTTATTTTTTCCAGTATAGGTCTAATACTTTGCAAGAAACGCCATTGATAATAGTTTGGAATTTTGATCTAGACTATCTGATGATACTTTTCGAAATTAAAGAAAGTAAACTTTTAAATTACGGATATGTTTAGGAAGTGTTAGATTCGTATATTTACGTATCTAAGGAGTAGCGGTATCCGATACCGATACGGTATAAATTACGGATATGTTTAGGAAGTGTCAGATTCGTATATTTACATATCTAAGGAGTATCGGTATCCGATACGGATACGGTACGACGGACCTCTTTAGAAGTATCCATGTTTTATAGCTAATAGATAAAACAAGAATAATAAAAAACAAGCAATGCCCTATATTTTCCTAAAGAAAAAAAAGAGCAAAAAGAGAAGCAATCATTGAGAAATAGAATCTATAGTCACTTGATAAGTTATAATTTAGGGGCGTCAAGTTAACAACTTTAAGTCAACTTTTTGGACTTTTTTCGATCTAAATTTCGTTAATTTCAATATCTTGGTACTTTTAGTTTTTTTTTGTTTCATTTTTATGTGAATTTTGTTACTTATCCAATTAATTCATTGTCACCAGAGGAATCAAAAAGTAAAAAAAAAAGTATAACTTAATAGGAAATCAAATAGGTATATAACTTTGTAGTAGATTTGTTTTTTTTCTTTTCTTGCATCGTTTTCATGGCTCGGTAGATAATTTGATAAGCCAATAATTTTTTGCCATGTTTTAGGAAACGGTTAACCAATATACTGCCTAATCAATTACAAGAATTTTTCAATTTTTTCTTTTACAATATCTTGCATGCATAGACTAATAGGTAGCAGCTCTCCAAAAGATCGTTTTGATCGTGAAAGTGGGTCAAAAATCTTTTTGATCCAAAAGATCTTTTCGTGGTCGTTTACCCCCAATCCAATCTGGAGATCGAATTGATAATAGAAACCCGAGTTTCAGTATTCGATTTATTCGTGAACACTTGAAACAACAACCATTAATTACTAAATATATATAAAGCAAATTCGTAATTTATCTTGGTTACGTGCGAAAGAATTTGAAAGACGCAATGGAGTGCTAGAACTAATGGTCTTTAAATGTAAAAATTCATAATATAAACAGCGAACCGATACGAAAAGGAGCCATAACAGTGAAGGAAGTATACCTGTCTACAGTTTTGTCTCGGTTCATAACGCGAGCATCACCCTTGCTTGAGGGTCGAAGACTCTGTTTCTTGAACAGTATTTGCGCAATCTCATCCCTACTCATAAAGAACTCGTCAGGCCTATTTCTTAACATGGAGAAAGAATTTGAAAAAGAACCGCTAGAAGGAAGTATACCCGTCTAAGGGTTCGTGTGGACGATGGTTCATAACGCCAGAGTAAACACGAGTATCCCCAATGGGTGGAACACTCTGTTTCTTGAAGAGCAGTTGCGCAATCTCATCCCTTCTCATCAAGAACTCATCAGGCCTATACCAAACTGCGACCTTAATCGCGTTTTCGATCACCTCAAACACATCCATTCCCGCGCTTTCAAAGTAGTTGTGCCATTCACCGATGGCCTCCAAGTTCAACCCCGTCATGTCCATTTCTTTGTTTGAGAGGTGAAAAACAAAGAAATGGAAGAAACTGTGTGTATGTGTGTGATCGAGATGAAAAACAAAGAAATGGAAGAAATTGTGTGTTGAGCAATTGAGATCAGAACCCAATAGAGAAGATACAAATAGAAGAGAAATCTTGATTCTTGACCGACAGAGAAGTAAGAGTTTGGTTTGATTGTAAAAACTCAAGTGTTGGAAAATGTTTCTATTTCGGTCTCTCTATATTAATAAATAAAACTAATTATTTATATTTCTAAGATTTTCCTTTAATACAAAGTAAGAGAGAGTGTAAGAATTTGGGTTGATTGTAAAAACGAGTGTGTTTAGGTCTCTATAATATTATTGATTTTTTTTATATTTATATTTCTAAGATTTGCCTTTAGTACAAAGAAAGAGAGTATAATAATATTAGAGAGACCTAAACTCTCCAACGTGAGAGGAGGCATTATTCACTCTCTAAAATTAAAAAAACTATTTTTTTTACTCAAATTATTTTTCATATCGATTTTTTTAAAAATAAAATAAAATAGAAAAAGAATAATAAAAGCTTATTTAAATGATGTAGAAAAAGAAAAAAAAAGTAATGTTTAAGATGATGGTACAAAATAACCCCCTTAGGGCTCGTTTGGCTGGAGGATATGGAAGGGGGATAACTTTTAGAGGGGGGATAAATTTTAGAGGGGGATAACTTTTGAAGAGAGATAACTTTTAACTTTTTGTTTGGATAAAATTTAGAATGGGTGGATAAGGGTGGGGGATAAGGAAGAAAATACATATAGAGAAATAAAAAATAAAATATTTAGATATGAAAAATATATATTTTATTTCTATATATATATAAAAATAAAAATATACATTTTGTTTTTCTATATATATTTTTTTCCTTATCCTCCACCCCCTTATCCCCCCGGATAACTTTTAGTTAGGGTCTAAGCCACCCAAAAATTATCCGCCTTTATCCACCTGCTTGTATAAAAATTATCCGGGGGGAAAAGTTATCCGTCAGCCAAACATCCGGGGGGAAAAGTTATCCCGGGAAAAAATTATCCCCCCTCCTTATCCCCTTGCCAAACGGGCCCTTAGATTTAGGGATCATCTATATATTTAAAATGTAGGAAAAAATTAGGCAAGATTGTTGGAGATATTTGAAGAGCATATCCAGCAATACTTTCCATTTCTACCGCATATTTTAAAAAAATAGGAGTTCTTTTAGATCTAGGGGTTCACTTTTTATCGTCTTCTTTAACAATACATCATATTTTTACGCTAAATCCTTTAAATATTTTTTTTTCAATTTTGTTTATTGTTTTTAAGTTTGATGTGACAATGTATGAAGGAATGGAGAGGAGAGAGGATAAAAAAAGTTATATTTTATTTTTAGAAGTTGTATAGTGACTCTCCACATGTGAGGAGGTACTGTAGTACCCCTAAAAATAAGAGGTGTCGTAAAAAACTTATTGAGCATGAACTTTATGGTTTGGTTCCTATTCTAGTGCGAAACTAGAGATAGAGATATTGTTGAAGATGGTATAAACCTAAGGATCTCATATTTTCTTAAAATATGAGAAATAAGTAGGAAGTATTATTGAATACTCTTGGAACATCTTTACCAATACTTCCTAGTTTTTTTCCCAAATATTTAGGAAATAGGGTTCCTTTATTTTTAACTAACTTCTCCAACAATACTTCATATTCTTTCTCTATTTTATTTAAATATTATTTATTTATTTATTCATTCATTTTTTGTTTACTATTAAATCTCAAACATCACAAAAGAAAAACCCCAATTTCATCAAAGAAAATGATAACCAACACCTCGTGGGTGATAGTTAAAGTAGTGTGTGTATATGAAAATGTGTAAAAAATGTATAAGAATGTACAAAATTATATTAAAATATATGAAAAATGTATTGAAAACTAATTTTTTTTGTGTGTGTCTCACATTGTGTTTCTTAACCACCACCGTGTAACTGTTTCATCAATCCCTCAACTTTTGGGATTTAGTCCTTCCGATTCAACATTGCAGTGATAGAAAACTCTGCTTAAACCCAATTCCCACAACTCTGGTATAAAAATTGATGTAAACTTTCTGATTCTCCATTTGTTTTAAATATTGTAGATTTAAACTATAAATTTATACACACACCTGCAGATACAACAGTGTTGTATATGTGAGATTTGAGTTTACTGTTTACAGTTGAACTGGAACCTGCACTGCAAGGAGGTGGGGCCAGTAGAGGAACAGAAGAAGATGGAGAGTGAAGAGAAGAGATTTTTTTTTTTTTTTTTATGTTTACCAAAGGTACGGGCACTCCAGA
>BRYF01000008.1:16625000-16627500 GCA_030159135.1 Actinidia polygama
GCTCGGTAGATAATTTGATAAGCCAATAATTTTTTGCCATGTTTTAGGAAACGGTTAACCAATATACTGCCTAATCAATTACGAGAATTTTTCAATTTTTTCTTTTACAATATCTTGCATGCATAGACTAATAGGTAGCAGCTCTCCAAAAGATCGTTTTGATTGTGAAAGTGGGTCAAAAATCTTTTTGATCCAAAAGATCTTTTCGTGGTCGTTTACCCCCAATCCAATCTGGAGATCGAATTGATAATAGAAACCCGAGTTTCAGTATTCGATTTATTCGTGAACACTTGAAACAACAACCATTAATTACTAAATATATATAAAGCAAATTCGTAATTTATCTTGGTTACGTGCGAAAGAATTTGAAAGACGCAATGGAGTGCTAGAACTAATGGTCTTTAAATGTAAAAATTCATAATATAAACAGCGAACCGATACGAAAAGGAGCCATAACAGTGAAGGAAGTATACCTGTCTACAGTTTTGTCTCGGTTCATAACGCGAGCATCACCCTTGCTTGAGGGTCGAAGACTCTGTTTCTTGAACAGTATTTGCGCAATCTCATCCCTACTCATAAAGAACTCGTCAGGCCTATTTCTTAACATGGAGAAAGAATTTGAAAAAGAACCGCTAGAAGGAAGTATACCCGTCTAAGGGTTCGTGTGGACGATGGTTCATAACGCCAGAGTAAACACGAGTATCCCCAATGGGTGGAACACTCTGTTTCTTGAAGAGCAGTTGCGCAATCTCATCCCTTCTCATCAAGAACTCATCAGGCCTATACCAAACTGCGACCTTAATCGCGTTTTCGATCACCTCAAACACATCCATTCCCGCGCTTTCAAAGTAGTTGTGCCATTCACCGATGGCCTCCAAGTTCAACCCCGTCATGTCCATTTCTTTGTTTGAGAGGTGAAAAACAAAGAAATGGAAGAAACTGTGTGTATGTGTGTGATCGAGATGAAAAACAAAGAAATGGAAGAAATTGTGTGTTGAGCAATTGAGATCAGAACCCAATAGAGAAGATACAAATAGAAGAGAAATCTTGATTCTTGACCGACAGAGAAGTAAGAGTTTGGTTTGATTGTAAAAACTCAGTGTTGGAAAATGTTTCTATTTCGGTCTCTCTATATTAATAAATAAAACTAATTATTTATATTTCTAAGATTTTCCTTTAATACAAAGTAAGAGAGAGTGTAAGAATTTGGGTTGATTGTAAAAACGAGTGTGTTTAGGTCTCTATAATATTATTGATTTTTTTTATATTTATATTTCTAAGATTTGCCTTTAGTACAAAGAAAGAGAGTATAATAATATTAGAGAGACCTAAACTCTCCAACGTGAGAGGAGGCATTATTCACTCTCTAAAATTAAAAAAACTATTTTTTTTATTCAAATTATTTTTCATATCGATTTTTTTAAAAATAAAATAAAATAGAAAAAGAATAATAAAAGCTTATTTAAATGATGTAGAAAAAGAAAAAAAAAAGTAATGTTTAAGATGATGGTACAAAATAACCCCCTTAGGGCTCGTTTGGCTGGAGGATATGGAAGGGGGATAACTTTTAGAGGGGTGATAAATTTTAGAGGGGGATAACTTTTGAAGAGAGATAACTTTTAACTTTTTGTTTGGATAAAATTTAGAATGGGTGGATAAGGGTGGGGGATAAGGAAGAAAATACATATAGAGAAATAAAATATAAAATATTTAGATATGAAAAATATATATTTTATTTCTATATATATATAAAAATAAAAATATACATTTTGTTTCTCTCTATATATTTTTTTCCTTATCCTCCACCCCCTTATCCCCCCGGATAACTTTTAGTTAGGGTCTAAGCCACCCAAAAATTATCCGCCTTTATGCACCTGCTGGTATAAAAATTATCCGGGGGGAAAAGTTATCCGTTAGCCAAACATCCGGGGGGAAAAGTTATCCCGGGAAAAAATTATCCCCTTGCCAAACGGGCCCTTAGATTTAGGGATCATCTATATATTTAAAATGTAGGAAAAAATTAGGCAAGATTGTTGGAGATATTTGAAGAGCATATCCAGCAATACTTTCCAGCCCATGAAGGGCAAGCCCAAGCCCAAATTGAAGCCCATCAGAAATGGAAGCCCAGCCCAGATGAATAGTGAAACACTATTGGGCCCAAGCCCAATAGCCCAAGCCCAAGCCCAAGCCCAAGCCCAAGCCCAAGCCCAAGCCCAATATGAATAGTACCAACTTATTTGTATTTGAGAAGTTGATGTGTGTACTGAAGTTTGTTGATTGAAGACTGAACAGAGAGAGCAGCAGCAGACAGACAGAGACGCTGTCTGTCAACGAAGGCTGCTGTCCAAGTTGGAGGCTGCACCGCCTCCTCCCGAAGTCTCAATTTGTGGGCAAGGATGAGCTCAGCCATGAGCTCATCATCTCCTCTCCCGGCTATAAATACAGAGTAGATCTGAGAGGTAAGAACAGTGGGTTGCAGAAATGTAGGGGGCTTTGGTTT
>BRYF01000008.1:16645000-16650000 GCA_030159135.1 Actinidia polygama
CAAGATGCTTTGCCTCTTTCTGCATGTAATAGTATCTATAAGTGGTTGTGCTAAATGCCAAAAGAGAACGAAGAACATGTGCAAGATGTTTTGCCTCTTTCTGCATGTAATAGTATCTATAAGTGGTTGTGCACTTGTGCTAAATGACAAAAGAGAATGAAGAACATAGTGATGGAGTCCATAAGAGGAGCAAGAAAAAAAATTAAGGAAGCATTAAAGCATGGAAATTGCATGGTTTCGAAGCAAAGTTCCTTTGGGTTCAATTAGATCAAGTCATAATTAAGTTTTTAGCCTCGGTAGAATCTTATTTTTTTTTATTTTAGATTAAGTATGCTTCTGGACATTTGTTTTAGGTTAGGGGTGTTTTGGTTTGTTTCAGTACTTGTTGGATTGGTGTTAAAGAGAATCGACGGATACAACTTAAAACCAATTGCCAATAGGTGGACTAACCTCTATATTATATATACTAAGCTTGAGTGTTTTAAGTGAGCGATGTGAGACTAACACTTCTAACACCCCGCACGTGGAGGTGACGACAACTACAACGGAAACAACTTGGGCGGAGAATTGGCCCACACAAGTGTCACCCAAGACCTAGCTCAAGACCTAGCTCCGATCATGTTATCAAGGAGTCCAACCTAAAACCAATTGGCAATAGGTAGAGTAGCATCTATATTATATATACTAAGCTTGGATGACTTAAGTAAGCCATGTGAAACTAACACTTCTAAAAGTTGAATTATTGATCACGTTACATATTTGGATTTTATTTATGAGGACCTTTTTGGTATTGGATAGGTTTGAGAAGTCTAAAGTTTAGTTTCCTTTTTAATTTAGAAATCCGAGTCCTAGTTGGTATAGAAAGTCTCTAAGGTCTATATAAAGCCGTGTAATCGCACAAAAAGTAATAGAGTTAGAGTTTATTTAAAAAAATGAGGGCTTTAATGCTTCTTTGTGAGTTGTGTGATACGATTCAAGCCTTGCTATGCTACTTCAGTGGATTCAGATATTTTACATGGCCCTTTCATAAAAATGCTATTACTTTTACCATGGATAACAAGGACATGTTAACATCCAAATGTAACATGAACAACAGTCATTCCATAGACAAGATCAAGAATATTTATTCTCTTTTTCAAACAGAGTCAAAATTACTCTAGCTTCATGCCAATACATGACTATACGGAGTAACATTGTGAGAAATTGTTCAACCAAAGAATTAAAACCCATTTTTGTTTACCCAAAAAAAACAGTTTTGTTTGACCATGGCCCATAGGAACTAGGTTACAAGCATAAGTTCTCATTGACCATGGCCTATAGGAACTAGGTTATCTACCACTTTTAACCTGTTGTTCTTACCTGATCCCCCAAAAAAGGCCATATAACCCCTCAAAGCAAGAAAGCTACCAGTATATGAAGCCATTCACAGCCATTCACACTGGGAAATCAACATAAAATTATCAACGGAGATGACATTATAATCTCATTGTCAAGATGCCTTGGAAAAGCAAAGAAAGAATTGCTCTTTCGTTCATAAGGAAAGAATTGCTCTTTTGTTCACAAGGAACTGATCAGGAATTCCTAAAAGAGGTCAATAATAATCCAATCCTGGGGAAAGCAAACTCTGTGGTAACTAAAAGTGGCTGACTTTTGTCTCCCAATCGCTAACTAGTTTGTTAACAAAAATGGTAGAAATTGCAAGGGTCAAAGAAAATCAAATGTCACCACCATTTTTATCTCCACCATCTATTTGCTGAAATTTCTACATTATCCAAAGAATTTCCACTGCTACCAATATGTAAAAGACAATTTTATTTCAAGGTATTATAGAAGGTATGGAAATCTAGGCCTTTCCATATCGTTTTTTGGCATATTCCATATCAAACATAAGTTCATCACAACATATGTACATAAAGGCACTCAGAGCTTTGGTGAGGTCTTTTGTCTATTAGTAGAATATATTTTAACAGAAATTGCACCCAAGTCTTGATATAATGATTTAAAAACATAACAAAACCAAACTCCCAGTGTTTTGGGTGGGGGTTTGGCATGGACCCTGACCTTATCATTAGTATCTTAAAATCACAGGAGACTTCTATGATGCCAATGCACGGCTGGTATGCTAAAGCAATTGAACTCTAAAAGCATCGAATTCATAGTGCTAGCTTCTCATTTCCTTACCAACAACTCGTCAAGATCCTTTCCATCATATAGAATTTGATAAGATCGATAAGAATAAGGATGGTATTTAGAGAAAAAGTGTTCAACACAACAACCATGCGCCTTATGCTCCTCACACAGCGGAATTTCTCGAACTAGAACAGTGAATTGGTCAGACCGATGCCTATTGTTGAGTAGTTGCTGAATCCTTTTTGTCAATATATCGTCATATTCCTGAAGATAACATGGTTCATCAGGTCACCTGTTATGACAACTTATTTGAATATCAAGGTCCAAGAGAGAAGCAAAGACAAAATCTTAAATAATCAGTGAAGTGATAAAAACTAAGCAACATTATATAGAGTTCAATTCACTAAAAATTGGCCAATTTGCAGATGTGAGAGTATATACACAAGATTAAAGAATTAAAACTATAAAAAGAATGCACAAAACCAAAGGACCTTTGGTAGATTTGACCAACATACAAATATAGATCACCAAGATTCAAAAGTACATAATTGGCAGCTTCCACAATTTAAGCACATTGAGAAAAGACAGATTTTACATAAAGCAGTAAGAGCAAAGGCCTATAGCAGTCCCCTAGAAGCCAACAATTAAATCTTAAATTACAAAAAAAGTAACTAATCAATAAACTTCAGCTATTGGGTATAATAAAACAACACTCAATCATATCAGCTTTTGTAATCTCCATCCAATGATCCTTCCTTCATTGCAATTTTTCCCTCTACACCTACCTTCCACATTTTTTCTCATGATCTGATCCCTATTTACACGCATTCCATTACCAGGTGTCAACCCTCTTGGTACATTTATGACCTTCAACTTTAACATCAGTTAAAGATTACTTGTACTATTAACCAAATCTATCCATATATACAGTTTACATAAGATGCCATCACCCATATTATGGCAGTAACAACAAAATGTTTTTATCTCTTTGACATCTGCTCATGTAATACCTGATTTTTTAGTTATTTTTTATTTCAATTGGATGTTTAAGGTGGTTTTAATCGATTCGTTTGGTTGTTGAATTGAATGTTTGTATAGCTGTATAAATTCTGGGTTCATACGATTTTGTTTGCATGTGGGGAAAAAAAAGAATTAGAGTTGGTATTGGGAGCCATGAGAGGGAAGTCTCCTGATGGATTGTGATTAATTAGCATGTGGAAAAAAGAAAAATAAACAAATTAAAGGTAAAAGAAGGATTTTGAGAGAGAGAGAGAGAGAGAGAGAGAGAGAGAAGGGGGAGTGGGAGTGGGAGTGGGAGTGGGAGTGGGAAACATGGGGCAGAGAGAATAATGCTCGTATAAATTCACTCGGGGCACACTCCAAAGCCTGCTTGAGTGGGCATGCAGTAGTCACTAAGATCAGTTTCCTTTTTCTTAAAACCTATATAAGGCTCATAAGCTTTTTTTTTCTACATCTATTAGGGAAACACATAACCCTAGCAACCATAAATATAGTTATGAAGTTTTGGTATCCTGTGATACTCTTGATCTAAGAAAAACGTATTCACTTTTTTTTCTTCTCATTACCTATGTTCTAGATTGAGATCATCTTCACAGAAACCCTAGCACTGTTGCATGATATATCCATACATTGGTCATTGTTCAGTGGTATAGGCACTGTGTTGGAAGGGCATAAGGGCATTGGAGCGAGGAACTTCATGATTTGCAAGGAACATGGAGGGAAAAGCAAAGCAAGGGACCTAGTAGAAGGCTGGAAGACTTAGTTTATCGCGGTAATAGTAGTAATTCCCTTAATAGTGGATATTTTTTGCACTTGTTCTATCCGAGGTTTTGTCCTTGAGGAAATTTTTCCTTGAGGTTTCGACATCAACGCATAAAATTTATCTTTACACAATTTCTAGTTGAATGCCTTGATTGATTCAATACAACATTGAAATTGGATAAATAACTAAAGTCGGTATTTTGTAATTGCTAGTTAGTGTTCAAAGGTTTGCCCGCGCACCACCCACCCTCCCACCCCAAAAAAAAGAAGCCCTTTTCCATGTACACAAAAACAATGAATTCACAATTTCACCAATAACCATCATTACAACTCCTATATGTCCACTGATAGTAAACAATCACATGCATGCTTACATGCTTATCCAATTTTGCCAAGCTAGAATAACTAAAAAAGAGAGGAGAAAGAAGATCACCTTATGAAGAAGGTACAACCCATAAAAAGATATAAACCACAAGCACGAAAAATGCACCCAAAGCCTGTTATATACGAAAAGACTTGGTAAATGCCAAGTCAAACGTTTATCAAGATGAAAAAATTGGACTATAACAGAAAACAAAAACAAAAAACTGGCTAAATCCACTCAATCAAATGCCAAAGAAGTAGAAACAAGCGAAAACATAATGTTTGTATCTATTAAACACACATAAATATTGTTTGTGCATGTGCTAAGACAAAGGTTTTTATTCAGGCAACCACAATCTGGAAAAATGAATTGTGCATGTGCTAAAACAAATTTTTTTATTCATGCAACCACAATCTGGAAAAATGAATATGTAGCCTGTCAATATAGAAGTTTTGAGGGGCGTGTCAATGTATAAGTTTTGAAGGGTATCATCACGCAAAAATAAACTTATAGCATGCAACTTTACGAAACTATTTACCATATTCTTTCTATCTGATTTTACCAACAATCCACCAGACTCTTACAAACTGCAACAAAATTTAAACAAATGTCTAATTTCAACAATGCAGAAAAAGGAGGCAAACTGAAAAGAGTGAAGCTATTGCCAAAGAATTTTGACTTTTTTTCCCCATGTTTAATCTATCGACTATGATCTAAACAGGGC
>BRYF01000008.1:16707500-16712500 GCA_030159135.1 Actinidia polygama
TACAAATCCTCCAAACCATAGCCGAGCAACAGTGTTATCAGCTATAGAGTTTGAGAACTGAATGACAGATTTTAAATTTGTGAATCTTCAGAAACATTTCTTGGTCTTTGCAGGACTACTCTCATCGCTCAAGTATATTCAACATTTTTTATTCTGAGGGGGTTGTAGTATTACTGTATTATTACAAAAGCGTTTTGCATTTGATAACTTATGTTCTGGATGTGATTGTACTTCGATTGTCAGGCCCCAAGTACACCCCGATAACTTGAATGGGTGGGCCTACGAATGTGGTGGATGCATGGCCCAAAAGCTTAAGCCCTTGTTAATAGTTCCCCCTTATGGCTTCATATATATCGAACAAACTTTCCGTATCCCACTGATGTGGGACGTTACAATATCCCCCACACAGCCACAACTTCCTCCACGGGGGGACCAAAGTTGGCTCTGATAACACTTGTTGCGACCCAAGTAAACTGCTGGCTCACTAACTTGAATGGAGGTGGTAACCAACATGGCCCAAAAGCTAAGCACGGATACCGACATGGATACGCAAACTGACACAGGACACGGCAATTTCAAAAAAATCAGGACATGGACACGGCGGAGATACGAATTTGTTTTTATATATTTTTATTTGTTACCTATACAGCATAAAAAATAATTTTTCATTTTTATTTGTTACCTATATTTTATATATATATATATATATATATATATATATATATATTATTTTTATTTATTACCTATATGGACACGCCGGAGATAGTTGCTAGAGTCGTATTCGATCGATCTTGGTTGTTCTCTCCCTCTCTCTCTCCATATGGCGTAACTGATGCGTATTAGGACTGAGAGATATTAGGGCAAAAATCTCTTGATTTGGTCCCTAAGTTTATAATTTTTTACTTTGACTTCGAAAATATTTTTTAAGATTGCAAATTGTACCCCGTCATATCTCTTCTGTGTCCTTTGAATGGACGCGTGTCTAAGGAGTGTCGGTGTCCGACACGGATATGGTGACTAATTTGAAGTGTCCGTGCTTCAAAGCCCAAAAGCTTAAGCCCAAGTTACTAAGCCTATATTATATCAATTTAGCTTTTCAGATCCCACCAATGTGAAATGTTTCAATGATAAATTCTGGGTTTTCAGCTTGTGAATAGCTCTCTCCAAATGTATATGTTCACAGTAGAGATATCCTGGCAATGTATAGAAATACTATTGTGAACTCTGGGCATGACAGTTCCTAAATGTGGTAATCATCTTTATGATTTGGGTAAGGAGAAATGTCCAAAACCAATTTTTGGGATTCGTTGTTATCATCATATTTCCAGATTGTTACAAAATTAGTTTCTCAGATTATGTTTTCGTGTAAAAGATATAATCAAAGAAGCTATCCTGATGTTGTGGATGCAAGTCTCTGCTTCTTTACAGAAATGTATTCCGTACACCCTTTGTTTGTTTTGATTTTTTTAATTTGTTTGTTTGTTTATTCAATTTTCGGATGGGTAAAGATAATTTGTTGAAAAGTACCAAGGTGGTTCACCCATGTCCCATGTCCCATGTCCTATGTCCTAGGGACATATATGGTGCAAATTTACTCCATATAGCGTAGTTATTCATACCTTTATATAGACCTTGGTCCATATCTTCTGTTATTCATGCATGTGGTAGATCTTACTTGCAGAGTATACATATTTTTTATTTGGTAGGTGTTAAAGTTACCTTTGTGAGTAAAACGTTGAAGTGGGAAAGAGTTGTAATTTTGAATTGTCTTTGTTTTCCCCCATTCTATCCCGTCATTATTATGATTTTTTTTTCCCTGTCAGTATATATGTCCATTCTATTTTGATATTTGCTGTATTGAGAATCATGATTTCTTATTCTATTTTAAGCAAGGAATATATTTTTCCTTCTTGTGGATTCGGCTCTTTGCTCAATGTTTTAGCGACTTTGATTTCCATTTCATGTTACTATTTGTTTTAAAAATCCAGGCATCATATCTATGAGAAACGTGGAGGTCCTAAATCGATTGAGCTGAAAGAGATTGGCCCTCGATTTGAATTACGGTTGTATCAGGTAATCTTGCCATGCAATTAAAATAAATTTGTGCAAACTTCTGTTAAATTTGTTGTTATTTGTCTTGAAATGCTTTCGTTTGATGTCATTTGTTGAGGCTATCTTGTGGGAATTGATATTGGAAAGAGCTATAGGGGACCGTTGGTTCAGTGGCTAAAACTTGGTCTACTAACTTTGAGGTTGTGGGTTCAAGTCTGAGCTACTTACTCGATACTCCGAGCAGTAGTAATCAGGTCTGTGTGTCCTTCATACAGGGTTTTCAATTGCAATGTCTGATGGCATAACCTCCATGGTTGCATTTATAGGTGTATCGGCCAATGTGTAATAAGAATCAGAAATCGGACACACTGAATTTTTCACTCCTCTCAACATGGAATGTCCAAAAACATTCAACCCTAGAGAACAATGGACTATCTCTGGTATTTCTCCTAGTGAACCTAGCACCAGACATTGGCAAGTCAACTCATAAGCTTCAATAAAATCTGAAAAGCTTCTCATGGCCGCAGAAATGTTAGAGTTGCCACGTTGTTCTACCGGAAAACTGAAAATGTTAAAATCTCCCCCATTACACCATGGTTTTCACTCTTGCTATAGGTATCCATTAATTGCACTCGTAAAGCTTTCCTAACATCATCTAAGCATGAACCATGAACCCCCCAAAATGTCAACTTTTATGGTTTTGAACCAAATCCAGTGAAGAGGAGAAGAGAAATAGAATGAGGATCCATAAGGTTGTCTTTATACTCCAATACAATTTTATAGTTTTATACCAAATCACGAGGATGCCCCTTGCGGAATCCAGTTTTCGAAAAGCTTCCTAACCGGTAAACCTATTAAACCAAATACTTTTTACAACTTCCTGAATCATCACTTCCAGAATGGTTTCCTGAAAACGCACCAAGTCCACCTCCATGGCAGCAACATTTCCTTAAATCACCTCTCTCTTATCAGGGTCATTCAACCCCGCCATTTTCCACGACAAAATTTTTAGCTTCATAGAGAAATGTTTATTGGTCCTTTTATCCTACCCCCTTCCCTCTTTGTTAGCTCTACCTTCATAGTTGATTGAGCATTCTAACTTCTTCAATTCCCTGACCGTATGTGACAAGCCATCACTCCTACTTTCAGATGCTTTGAGCCTGTGAACTACATTTGTTAATGAATTCTGACAAACAGAGAGCCGCCTCTGCATATTGTCTGTACCTAGTCCCAAAAAAGTATTGATCCTTCACAATTTTTTGTTCACCCATTCAGACAAAAACCCATATTCTACTGTTTCGGAACCATCAAAACCACTTAACGGATTCTCAACCGGAGGGAGGAGAAATGCTAACCGTGTTTTGCGTTTAGGGGAAGGGGGGGGGGGGGGGGATTCTTCTGGCATCTCTTTCTCAACTAAACTAATTGGATTCAAGCATTGCAACTCGTCTGCATGATAACCCTCCACATGCCAGCCCTTCTCGCTACCCAGGTAGGAGTACTATCTAATCCAACAACACACCACTATTTCCCCACTTAGTTCCACTCATAAACCTCTCCTCACATCAGCCAAGCATGGGCCATAAACCCCGGAAAATGCCCGCTGAAAAAGCATCTTTGAGCAAAGAGAGGAGAAATAGAATGAGGACCCATAAGTGTTATACCGTTTATCCTAAATTACCGAGATGCCCCCTCAAGAACCCACTGGCCCCCAAATCTTCCTAACTGGCAAATCTACTATAAGACTTCCCACAACCTACTGATTCATCCCTTGTCTGGATTCCACTTCTTTCACCCTAGAATTTATATTGTTCTTCTCTATTTGTTTGTCCATTTTGGATTACCCCACTCCACATTACCAATGATCTCCTACACCTTTTTCTTTTTATTTTGTGTGTGTCTCACGGCTCCCATTACCACTCTTTTTTAATTAACTCCACCCAGAACTCTCTCCTTTGTCTCTACTTAAATTCAGTTACCTCACTTTTAGTAGAAAACACCCCATCACCATTCTCATCGTTGATCGTCCTCAAGATCGGTTGATGATCAGCCGAGAAGTTTTTCTCCTCCGTCAAATCATCAAATCCTTTTCTTGAATTGGGCTGTCAAACCCTAGATTGCATCTATTTTAACCATTGTTAAATTTGTTATTGATGCCCAATCATTAGGCCATCTCCACAAGCTCAAGTTAAACAAAGATCAATTGATGGCAATTAGTAACAGGTTTCCTATTCCATATAGAATATTTTCATCCTTAAATAGTCTATAACAATTCTGATTTCCATATGCACAATGGTTATTTCACCAGAAATTAAGACGGTATTTTAAGATAATGTGAGTATTTTTCTCCCCCAAGATTTATATAGATTATGGTTCCTTCAATCTGTTCGTCCAGTGGTCTTTGGTTTGAACCCCTTTCGGAGACACTTCCAATGTATTGTTTATGCCTATTTCTTGGTTGAACTACTCGTGATATTTCTAATGTTTGCTTCTTTTGCCATCTCAGGTCAAGTTAGGAACAGTGGATCAGAGTGAAGCCCAAACTGAATGGGTCATCAGACCATACATGAATACATCGAAAAAACAAAAGATTCTTGGGGATTGATGCAATCTCGGAAGTAGTTCTAAGTTTTTTCTTTTGTTTCAAAATTTTGTTCGTGATATAACTTGATTCTGAATGTGCTTAAACTTGTGAAGTCTATCCTTTTTTTTCAAACTATCCTCTTAAGGTCGTTTTCATTTCTTTTTCTTTCTTTTATTAAAATAGCCATTCACTGTAACAATTATGAATTACTAATGGTTGTATATTTTTGTTGTTGGCAAAAAGCGACCGTTGCTAATTTTTGGTCTTGCTAATTGACTGGTTTTCTTCATTTTCTGAACCGAATTTGATATGAACTCACTCTGGGAGAAAAAGAAGTGCATTAACGTTAGATATTGTTGTTGTT
>BRYF01000008.1:16775000-16777500 GCA_030159135.1 Actinidia polygama
TTGTTTTCAAAGGCATAGACCATCCAGTTGGTGCTATCTTCTGACATTGGGACAAAAAGACAAGGGGGTTGTGGGAAAAGCCAAAAGTCGATGCAACATTTAACTTTAGGTGTGGAGTTTTAGGTGGGAGTTCTTGGAATATCCTAAACCCCGTTCCTTAAAATTATACTATTAAGTGGGAAATTATGTTCATATTGCTCTTAATATCACACTAGCACTAATTTATGATACATCTTCAAGGCCTAGTGTCATCCCACACCATTATGCTTCTATAGTTTTCTTTGATTATTTTTCTTTTTTTCTTTTTTTCTTTGTCCATCATCTTCTTTTTGGTAACTTGGTGCTTAGTATGTCAAGAATGGATACAAAGGGTTCAATTTAGAGAGACTGTTACTCCAAAATTTTAAAAATTTTCAGTTTTATACTAGTATTATTAACTATCAATATTATTAAATTATATAGGTTCACCACTTCAAAGACAAAATGAGTTTTGTATTTAACGAGCACGTTACGAATTATGTGTTTGTTATATATATCCGCATCCTTAAAGTTAAATTCATGGTCCATCCTTGTAAACTGTCATTATATTATGAATTTGTGGAGTAATGTTTATGATCGTAAAAATTGAAGAAATGTAAAAATTGAACCATGGGACTAATTTACCAGGCTTTTGTGGTTATATAACAACATTAAACAACGGGTTGTCTTAGTTAGGTGGAACCATAGTACTTTGTTATGAGGTCAATGGTTCGACTCTCTTTTTCCCCTAGAGTTATATATATAATTGTTGCGTAACTAAATGTCCAGTTTGATGCACGTACCCAAAAAAACGAATCTCCAATTTATTGTGGTTTCCATAATATTTCAAAACTTATCACAATCAATTGAAAAAAATAAAAAAGACTATACAACAATATTGGTAAACCCTTGGGGCTTCATATGATGCTGGACAACTTTCAGCAAAACATATCTCAGTTCTTTATCAGCATACAGCCACCTAATTTGCAGATTAGTGGTGACCACTATTAAATAGGCAGGTTAATTAAGTGGGTCATTAGGGATAATTATCAATTTTGTGAAGGTACTTGCATCCTCAGATCGCAGTTTGTGAGACATTTGTGCACAATGATCCTCCACTTTATGAACACAATCTTGTTTTGCAGATTTCAAACAATGATTCAGCTATTGCATTCCACGTTTGTGTTTGTTTAACATAAGTGGACACAACACATAGTAAATCCCTAAAAATCTATCTAACCAATAGGATGGGTCCTTAAATCTTCCAAAATCCTTTACCATTTGTATTTTGGGTCCACAATTCACATTATACTTGTCGCATCTCAAACCCAAGTCTCTAAGACAAAAATCCAATAAATATTTCTAATTTTAAAGGATACTGTTTTTATATTTCCTTTTTCTTCAATTGCACTATTTTTTTGTCTTTATTAAAGTGAATTTACCAAACTGTCCTGCTATGTAGTCAAAAAACATTTGAGTAAAGGGGGTATTTGGGTAAATTAATTCTAACAAAGAAAAAAAATAATGCAATTAGAGAAAATTACCTAAATACCCTTGTATTTTAATCTTTAAATTATTTTTTGCTCAAATTTTGTAACTACATAGGCGATGTGGGTAATTGCCACTAATAAAGATTAAAAAGAAAATCAGCACCCTTAATTTAAAAGTGTGTATAAAATTTTACTAGCAATCCTTTCTTTCGAATATTAGTTTCCAATTTCCAATCAACACCATGTAGATGTATATGACATACACGAACACATACTTCACAAGCATTCATAAAAATTCCAACCCGAATTTCTATTTTTATATGTTTTCAAAAAAAAAAGCTCCATCAATCAATCCCCCCAGTTTTCCTCTAAATACTAAAAAAAATATATTCAGAAAAACTACTTCTACACAACTGGTTTTCTTTTTAAAAAAAATCGTAATTTATTTTCCTTCATACTGCTTTTTGACAACGAAAAGAGTATTACTTATGTCGATTTTCCCTTCGAGAACGCTAAATTCTCTAACTTTTCTCTTTCCTTTTCTCTTTCTCTCACTAAATCCATAATCCAAACATATCCCTGACAAATTACCTAAATTTGGTTGTGTTCAAAGTTATCTTCTATTATCTTTGAAAGATAAGGTGCTAATGGGCATCATATGAGGATATGACAATTCCTTGGTTTGTATATTATATTTGTGGTTTAGTGATAGAAACAAGCAATTTGGCTCTATGTTATGAAAGATAGCCTTTTGTGTTAAAGTGGCTCACCATTGGTCCTAACATTAACAATACTTATTAGTGGGGGTGTTTTCAAGACCAGACATTCTTGTAGCTTTGTGGGTATTTTCTTGTGAGAACTCCAACGTTAATTAGGCAGTCTAAAAAACAAGTACCATAAACTTTACTATATTCAAATGCCTTTGTTAATTAGAAACAAAACATGAAGGGCCCACAAAACTAGGTTTGAGTTTATTCAATGGTTTCTAATTC
>BRYF01000008.1:16785000-16792500 GCA_030159135.1 Actinidia polygama
ATCGCAATGACCTATGATATAGTGGAAATCTAATGCGTAGACTCAGTTTAAGCTCAATTTCTTCTTTTACTGACTTGATATCTAAAATAAAAAAGAAGAAAACAGAATTGAAAGAAAAAGAGAATAGCTGGAGAAAGCATCCTGGTGGAGTTTCTTTCAGCATTCTCTTGCCTCAACTGTTATCCACCAGTTCAAGGGCGAGTCAGACCGATAAAATCAACTTCAAACCAATAATCATATAAGGATCCGAATTTGTAACCATTGCATTTAATGAATTTGATCAATTTAGAATGTCACCTCAATCATACATGTTTTTTTTTTTGATAACTCAAGATCCGGCACAAAGACCAACCAATCTGGGGGACTAATTCCACTTACCTCTAAGGGGGCTCAATTAAAGATACTCAGGAATTGATAGCACCTTATAGGTTTTGAACCTGAGAATTTGGAAGATAGCAGACCTCCTAGTCACTTCAATCATAAATAGAACTCAAAATTCATAGCAAAAAGTTATACACTTTGCTGGTAGCATCATACCCAACATTTTAACATTCTATCGTTTCGCAACAATGATTGCTAGCAGAGAGAGAGAGAGAGAGAGAGAGAGAGAGAGAGAGAGAGAGAGGCAATCGAGGTGCTTATTAAATGAAGATCTCATGAAAGGGTGCCAAGATTTCCTCGCATTTTGAAAATGAGAATGCTAATACCCAGAAGAAAAGCTTGACTTGAATTACTCGAGGTCAGGGTTTACCGGGAGATGACAGATAAATCAACCAATTTGGCGAGGGATTTTATAAAGAGTAATGAATTCCCGTCTAATCCATCAAACTAAACCGTAAAATGTTAAGCCCAGCTATTTATTACTCAACTACTGAGACCAAATTGATCCAGATTTTCAGTATGGAAAGGAACTAACAATGCAAAACCGTTAAGAAACAATTTGTTGACCCTATCCATCTACTTGCACCATAACTTCCTTAAAATATTGATGTGCTGAATTTTTCAATCAAGACCTAGGGCTAGGAAGCTCATTGCATTCAAGGAGCAGATACTTCTGTGGGAGTGATTGTCATATCAGAATCAAATACTGATTCTCCATCATGGATTATCATATGGTTACATGGCTAATATTCCTACAAGTACCCATAATCTTGAAATATTGTTTTTAAAAGAAAAGACAGAAACAAGTAATTGATGCTTCTCAGATACACCGTGAGATAATATCAATTTCAGGGATATAATCATATTATAACTGTTAAAAACATGACGAGTTTGAAATGCTTTGAATTCTTCTTGAAAAGAAAAGGATTACGAGATTAATTATTTTTGGGTTAATTAAGCGGTTATATTATGTCAAATTGAGTCCAAAATCCATTAACACAAGACATAAACCTCATTGTAGAAGAACCCTGAGCATTCACTTTGTTAAGTCTATATGGGGTTATCATGACAAGTAGTATGGTTTCATGTTACACGAACACATTCCAGAAGTGGAAGATCCACATCCAGTGCCAGTGGCAATACTCTGAGGTCATCAGCCCAGTTTCTAAAAAAGTACTCCATCTCTGTTAAGCCATAGTACCATTTATATGTGTCATGACACTTTAATAAAATACCTCATAACTGCTTACCACAATATTCACTGTAAGTTTGTGAAAAGAGTCATCATGAATAGTTAGCTGACATTAAAAGGCAGTTAGGAAACCATATGAGTACGACTAGGGTACGTTCTTATAAAGTATGTTTTTGTAATTTTAAGTAATGAAATACATGTATCAATTAGAAAATCAAATGTAAAAATTAATTACTGGAGTAGTTAATTAAGAATTTAAATTATAAAATAAAAAATTTAGGTACAAACCAAAATTCAGAGTTATTGCACGAAAGAACCAACTATAATAAAGGTTAATATAAAATTTTCATCAAGTTAACTTTATCTCTACGTAAAAGGAAGTGCTATTCTGGCTAGAGTACGGTTTGGGTGTGTACGGGATATTTCTGGGGTATGCCAACTATTACAAAAAGAAGAAAAAAAGTCAAAATAATAAGGCTCTGTTTGGATACGTGGATTTCAAATCCCTAAAGATTTGTCAAATAATACATATTTTAAAGTTATTTAAAATTTCTTTATTTTGCTCTTAAAATTAAAGGGATGATTGCCTTGATTTGAAATCATTTGGTCTATTCGTCATCCAAACATACTCGACGAATTTTAAATAACAACTAAATTTTAAATTCACGTATCCAAACAAAGCCTAAAGTAAATCCCGCGGCTTTAGACGAAAAAGAAAGCCCCCTTTGCTATAAGCATGCTGCTCATTCCTAACGCGACTCTAATTTCCGCGCAGCAGGCACAATGCAAGGGTGGTCACGCAAAGTGTCACTCCAAATTTCCTTTTAGGTCCTGTTTGGAAAGTATTTGAGATGTGTTTGGATTAAAAATTTATTATAAGAAAAAGAAAATTTTATAGATCAAGCAGTTCAGACTTAGTCTTTTCCATTTATTCTTCGTTTTTCATTTCACAAATCTCTCCCTAAGGCTAAATTGAAAAGATGATAGATCTAGCAATTCAAATTGAATCGTTTCCTTTTCCTTTTCGATATATCCTTGAAATATAGCCTTAGGGAGACATTTGTGGAATGAAAAATATTAAATATCACTAGTTGGATTCATTAACATTTTTAGGTTTTTTACCTTTTCTTTCACTAAATCTTTAATTCAAACAAAGTCATGCCCACAAGCTGTTATGTCCCTATGCCTTTTGGGTGGATCCACCTTGAGTCTACCTTCATGATGCGAACTACTCACTTTATAGAGCTCGTTGAGCTGATTGTTTATGCAATTAAATAAAATAAGTTTATCGAATAACAACACCAACATAGTTTGATCGCGTTTGTTTTAAAAGAAATGAACAACAATTATGATTATGAGATTAAACCACAAGAAATTTGATTTGATCATTTTGTATAGTTCTTGAGTTGATCATTTTTGCAAACTATCAAGTTAATCGGATGCCAATAACCATGATCTCAACACATTTAGTTTTTAAAAAAATGAATGATAGTTATGATTCGAGAATAACAATAAAACAAATGTAATACAATCACGTGACAATTGATGACTGATGCTTAATAAGCTTGATTTTCTTTGCACATATCATAAACACAACAAATGCTATAACTTAAAAGCTTTATATCATAAATATAGCCAAATATGAGTGTAATTATGTTCACTAACCTATCAATAGAAGTTGTCATTATTCACATCCCTCTTAGTAAAAATAGGTGGACTCTATTATTTTTAAGTGGAACTCACTCTATTATTTTATGTGAGCCCCGTCTAGTTGCCGGCGGAATGGCCAGCCCATTGGAAAAAACATTACAACGGCGAAACCCCCGTGACTCCTGTATATATATGTACAGAGGCATGCCACCCACGAAACAGAAAGACATACAGAGAGTAAGAAATGGCATCATTTATCAACCATCCCGTAATTTTCTCTCTCTTTGTGATCACCGGAATTGTGATTTCGGGCAGCGAAGTCGCGTCGGGGCAGTGCAAGGGTGACCTGAACGGCGTGATTGAACAGTGCGCAAAGTACGTCCAGAAGTCCGGTCCCAAGGTTTCCCCGTCGACCGGGTGCTGCAGCGTTCTGAAGACGGTGGACGTTCCGTGCGTGTGCGCGCACATTCCTAAACAGGCGGAGGAAATCATCAGCATTGACAAGGCCGTCTACGTTGCTCGCTTCTGCGGCGTTCCACTTCGCCATGGCACCAAGTGTGGAAGTAAGACAAATATACTCTCCTCGTCCCATTTCGTAAGAGTATCTCTAATCATAGTCCAATATTTTATAAATAGAAATTCAAGTCGCTCAAATCTCTTAAAATAGATGTCCAATCAAGAAATGGAGATAGAGTCTCCATGTGTAGTTTTATGTTGAAAACATGTATGATTATAAAAACCATCTTTTATATCTATAAATAGTTATTATTTTATCTATAAATAGTTACAATATTCTATTTTTCAAAATATTTTAAAATTATGCGTCGCATATCCGCGTTTACATCCTGAGGTGTGAAAGGCTAGCTGCTCAGGGTACAGAGATTAGTCTGGGTAGACCCAAAGACCTATATAAGACAATGTGTGGTTAATAAGAAAAAAAAATATAAATAATAGCTATGAGGTGAATAGTGCCTCATTCTATTGAAGGCACTATAGCACAAGCCAAAACAGGGTTCAAATTGGGAGATTGTTGGACTAGATATTTTGCAGTTTTCCTGCATAAAGTGCCTAAGGAAGATGAAATTCAATTGAATCTTTTTTATTTTTATTTTGGAACGTTGCCATTAACGTATCTCTTTTCAAATATATTTGTAACTATTTGTAGGGATAATTTTGCAAACTTCATATTTTGACTTTCAAGGTGAACAATATAAGAAGGGTAAATTTAACTGAATTGTCTCGAGTTTTTGGAAAATGTAGTGACCTTGTAGTTTTTGAAATAGCACCGATAGTTCTGATTTTGGGACCATTATCAAGATTGTCCATGGAGCCAAATTTTTGGCAGAAATATCGAGATTGCCCTTAAATCATATTTCTTTTCTCAATATACTAATTAAAATAAGTAGACATTTTTTTCTCAAAATACCATTTATTCATAAATTATCACATTTTTGTATTTTTATCAATAAATAATTTTTTATTTAAAAGTGATCTAAATAGCTTACTTTTTAAGTGTCCCTATTCTAAAATCACGTAATAAATAAATTTTGTTAAGAAATTTGACAAATTCATTAAAACAATTTGGTTATTTTTTTTCTTCAAATACAACCAAACTACACCATCTTGATTTTTTATAAATAAGTAATTTTTATTAAAAATAATTTAAATAGTTTAGTTTTTAGATGCTCATAATGTAAACATACTTAAAAAATAAATTTTACTATCAAATTTAATAAAAATCATTAAAAAAATTGGTCATGTGTTACTAAAAACAAAATTTTAATATTTATTACAAAAAAATATTAAATTAAAAAATATTGATTTTATATAAAGATAATTAATAAATAGGATTGTTTTGAGGGGGAAAAAAAGAAAGTCTATTTATTTTAATTGGTTGTTAAGAAAAAAAAATGTGGAAGCCCTAAATCTAAGGTCAACATTGTCATTTTTGCCAAAAAAATTAACTCTAGAAAAATCTTGATAATAATTTCAAACATAAGGGAGGTCAATGTTATTTCAAAAACTATAGAAGAAATAACTACATTTGTCAAAAACTTCAGAAAAGTCAATAAAATTTACTCGATAATCACACTCCTTTATTTCTCACTATTTTTCAAACAATTCACTCGTTTATATTAGCAACTAAGTATTTTTCAACTCCCCTCCCCTCCCCCAAAAAAAAAAATTTAAATAAATAAATAAATAAATAAAAATATATCATTGGTTTTCCAAAATTCAATTATTTAACTAATTTCTCTCAAAAATATATTCGAATTCCTATGTCTTACAATTTTTGTTCAATACATTTAACATTGATGTAATGTTAAGCATACCATTGATATCGTTTCGATAGTACCAATTCTAAAAAAATGGAAACTATTAAAAGTTATGCATAATTGAATATTAAATTTACATGATCTAAAATAGGGGTCGTTTTCTATATGTTTTCCCATCTGGCCTCTATATTGGAGGATCAAAGTTCATCCGAGCTTGAAAAGCATTTTTGGGAATGAGTTGGAGCTCATATATATACTGTGTTTGGATTAAAAACTTGTTAAGAAAAAAAAAGTAAATGAAAAAATTAGAGGGGTTTTGTTATTGGATTGGTTGAAGTTTCCTATTTTCCTCACTAAATCCTCAATCCAAACACAACATTAAAACCATATGGACCTTCTAGCATTTATATATCCTCCCTATCCCTCCTAATCCAATCCCCCGAAACAATCTATCCCAAAGTACATGCGTATAAGTACCCTTTTATATATTAATTGGGAATGCAAATAATTGATAATTTTCTTTTTAAGTCTAACAAACTTACTAGGCATATCATCAGATTCCGAGGCTGTGTTTGGAAAAAGAATTTTGCCTAGGAAAAAGGAAAAGGAAAGAGAGATAGATGATCACACAATCCAAAAAAAAATGAATCTTCTATATTTTTAATTTTTATTTTCTTTTTTCTCTCACCAAATCATTAATTCAAATACAGCCTAAAAAGTGAATTTTTATCCTGTTTCCTAATTTCATACTTTTTGCTATATATGATGCAGGTTACACAATTCCATGAAGTTCTAGTAAAGGCAGGGATATATGTTTCCTAATTCCTATGAGTTAGTTACTCTAATAGTGAATAAATCTGGGTAGTGTCAACTTTGTCCTTTTGATTACAATAAAATACATCTTACACAGCTGATCATGAATGCAATTTCAAGAGTCAATTAATGTGTATGTATCATCATTGTAAGTGAAGCTTCTTATATACATACATAGTGACTTATGATATAAAGAGTGTCACCTAGCTCTATATGCTCTACATGTCTCTTTTTTGTTCGCTATTTTGTGTCATAATGCCACTAATTGTATGCTGTTTGAAGTAAAAATAGTTATGCTAATTTATTAAACAGCGTACGTTAGTTTTAATTAAAGTTTACTAATAACGATTTCTTTATAATATACAAAATCAATGAAACGCGATTTTGTAAAAAATCCTTTCATAACAACACTTTCACTATTTTGGGAAAAAAACTAAATTTGACTACGATTTGGATAATTTTGGAAGATCCCAACCCCTGTTTGGGAAAAATGGCCCTGAGTTTGCGACCAAGCCTTCCTCCCGTCACCTCCCTTCCCAGGTCCCCCTGCTCTCCCACCACCACCACCACACATGGCCTAGAAGCGCAAAAGTTTTGGCTCCGTTTGGGACGGGGGTGGGGGAGGATTTTCTTAATCGGGGCGGGGGTGGGGGAGGCCGAACCCGCCCCGTTGCCATCCCTACGCAAAACCGAGGCAACACTCCCGTCTATTGGATCAATTGAGACATTGGCTCCGTTTGGCACCAGTTTTTTTTAGCTTTTAGGCTGGCTTTTTTGCTTTTCTGATTTTGCTTATTTGCTTAGTTTTAGCTAAAGTAAAGCTAGAAAATCAAAAAAATAAAAAAAAATGTTTTTTTAATAACAAGCTTAAAAAAAACTTGGTTTTTAAACATTATCAAACAGAGCCATTATTTAACAAAATTCAAATCAATTGTAAGTGGTGTAAGCTCCACCACATATGCGTATGCATTGTCCCTGTAATATTTCTGTTGTAAATGAGAAATTTATTTGGGAAGCTAAGATACAAGCATTTGTGCGTGCATATGTAGTCTTAAATACAATTTGTCCCATAAAAGTATGGACCTATTCCCATTTTGGCCCTTAAACAAATAATTTTCCCACTTTAAATCTTCAACTCTGTTGCAATGAAACCCAAAATCTAAGTGAGTTTCTAGTGAGCTTCTAAAT
>BRYF01000008.1:16810000-16812500 GCA_030159135.1 Actinidia polygama
CATGAATCGTTTTTCACCATCCAACTACATTTAAGAGTACTGTAAACCTTCACTAAATCCTGACATTGCACTAGTGTTTATGAAAATTTCCTCATTTTTGCATACTAAAAATTAATTTTTTCCATTAGTTATTTTAGTTTGACCAGATTTTCACTATCATTCTAATGGTTTGTTTCCATTATAGTTCACTATCAATATCCGTCAAGTATTTGGGTGTAAAAATCAGCACATGAAATTCACATGAGCCTTTTAAAAAAGGTAATTTTACCATTATTGGTCTTTGTAGTTTATCAAAGTTTTATTTTTGACTCTTAAAAATGGCCATGTGAATACTCATATGTGTGTGTTCTATTCAAGCTTGATATTGCCGAATGGACTATATTAAAACTAGATTGAAACTATAAAGTCTTAATTGTTTAAATTAAAACTGTAAGGACCAATGTGAAAAAATATGTTTCCTCGGAAAACATTTTTTTTTATGGGGCTTGGAGAACGTTAACCTTTTTATAAGTGTTTTTCCTCCCATCACTGTTCTTCTATAAGAAGAAATTAACCAATCTTCAAATTTCACTCCGAGTTCGTATTTGCAACGGTGGTATTACATCATTAGCGACGTGTCACCCAATAACAAAATATCATGGGGTACAATGGACGATACATCTCAAAATTGTAAGTTACATTCAAATAGTGGAGTTGTCTTATTTCTATAGAAACTTATTATTAAATAGTGATATCACATGTCACTAATGACGTATAGAGAGTGATAATATCACGTGTCACTGATGACGTCGTATCACTGTATCAGCTAATGAAATATTCTAAAAACTAGACTTCATTTTTGAATGTTGCGGTGTAAATGGACTTTGATGCATTTTTTTATAGATGATTAATTTGTTTCGGCACCGGCAAATTTTCAGTGCATTCCGAAACAAACCTCTAGGATCCGACGACAAGCGCTTGTGATTCCCAGATAGAGACTAAGAACTAGAAACACGAAAACAAACCCCAAGCATTTATTTTAAGTTCCTTTTAAAGCAATGAGTTTACTGAACATACACTTGACCAAAATTCATAAGAAAAAAACTTAGATTAATCAATTCAAGGCATACCAATTTGACACGGACGAAATTACATGGACGAAAGAGAGGAGAAAGTCACATGAGGAGGAGGGTATGAATGAACCAGCACTAACTTTTTGACTTCTTTGAAAAGTTACTTTTGACAAGGATTGCTTTTCTAAACCTATGATTTAATGAAACAATTTAAATGTCTCATATTTTCTAGATATCAACATATTTTTACCGTGATCAAATCTTGCTTTTTTTTAACTGCAACATGGATTAATAAATCATGCTGCTGCTGCTGCTGCTTTTGGAAAGCCACATTTGAAATAAAATCTTTTATTTCTAAATCTTTTATTTCTAGTGGAAGTCTGAAACTTTTGGTTCCGAATGTCTGTCAAAAATCTTTTATTTCTAAATATACCTTTTTACAGTTTTATCATGTTTAAACTTTCTAAAAATTAAACTTAGAAGAAGGATAAGAAGAAGTGTTAGTATAAGTTTTTCTCATATTTAACCTTCTTGATATTTAAACATAGAAAAAGAAGAAGAAAGAGGAAAGAATTATTTTAGAGTTTTCCAGCTTATGTGGCCCACAAAAAGCTAAACTTCTAAGAAGTTTAGCTTTTCCCTGCACATTCATTTATATTTTACTTTGCACCTTTCACTTCTAAAGTCAACTCGTTATAATTTTGGTCAAGTGCCAATGTGACGTTTTCATCCACTTTCTGTTCAATTAAAGGCCACATGACATGTTTTCTTGAAGGCCACTTGATCCCTTACCATCACTTTATATAACAGAACATGGCCGGATGGCCAAATTAATACTTATCTAACGTGTAAGAAATTGATTGACAGAGACAAAGTGAAATCTTAGTGAAAGTGCAAGGGTGTAAAGTGTAGTTTTACCCATGAATTTATGTTCACGATGCACAAGGCAACAACCCTTGTTTGTACTTTCAGTATTGTTTTCTGGATATAGAAAATAAAAACAGTATTACATAAAGCTTTGAAACTTATGTTCATGAGTTATCAAGGCATTTAGGTAACTAGGAAGCTTTTAACAACTTGCATAGAAAGTAGAGTTATATTAAAAAGAAATTTACCTGTATTGTCTGTAGCAATTAACAGAAACAAATTGAGCTGACTCCTCTCGTATGCAATTCCATGTCATCTGAACCATAACACAAATGGCAATAATAGGAATTTTCAAGACCAGTGATTTCTACAGAAGCTGCAATATGGCACATGCTCAGCCAGAGCCAATTTAGAAAGAAAAACAATAAGCCAAGCGTAATTGAAAAAAACAAATTTTCATTATTAAAGTTAAATATGTAATCTTTATAAGGGTACATGAACTAGATAAAATAAAACTGTAATAAAATTATCAAAATGAACTTCCACACATCTCCCCAATTGGCTTTCTCCAAGAGAATGCA
>BRYF01000008.1:16855000-16860000 GCA_030159135.1 Actinidia polygama
TCTAGCTAATACCCTATAGCTGCGAAAACTTGTTGCTCTTCTTTTGTCATCACGGCATAAAATTTTTCATCTCTAATCTCTTGTTGCACGACCAAAATATAAATTGGGACCCATCTTTGCTTTGAAGAGTTTATTATGTGCTTGTTATTGGTCAAACTCCTATATCATTCTAGTCCTTTCATATTTCATACCCTTCCAATGCCTCCATGAGAATCTATGCATTTTGCATTCTGCACAAAATCCTGAGTTTTAGTGCTGCATGAAACACAATGGATGATTATTCTTTTCGTTGCGTCCAAATGTGCGCCTTTAAGCGCTATGGAAGAGTCCCAATTTTGTATTTTTTTTCTTTCTTTCTTTGTTCCCGTTTCTTTGTCTTTTTACCGGCCACCACTTATTTGTTCTATGTTTCAGGGCATCGCACAAGGATTGAGGTAGTGCGGCGTTTCCAGCTCTGTGATTGCATCTGATCTTGGAGCTTGTAGTTCAAAAAACTGAAGAATCGGACGATTAAGGAAAAGAGTCTCGTTGTACAGGTCGATATCGACAATTGACTTTAAGTATGGATAACTCTTCAATCTATTGTTCATTTGCAACAAGTTTTGTTGTGGTTGTTCACTTGTGTCTTTACATTCTTTGACAGGAATTGCAAGGGGAAAAGTAGCTGAATGACAGGAATTGCAAGGTAATCAAACAAGTTCATAAAAAACAATTTGGCCATCCTGAATGTGTACATTTTTAGGTGTGTACTATCCTGGCCCGAAGCCCTTCCGGGCCTTCCCTTCCCCATTTTCTTTAATTTTTTTTTGGTAATGCAAATATCCAAAAAAGAAAGCCCCGTTGCCTGCCCACCTACAATCCAAGCCCGTAAACCACTGTGCTATGGCTTGGGCCTTTGATTTTTGAATTTTGAGCGGCCCGACCCGGCTAGAAATTTGGTGGGAAACAGAAGGGCGTTGCCCGAAGCCCACCCAAACTTGAAAGTTTAAGGCCGGCCGGAGGCTTTTTTTACACCTCAACTTCTATTTCTGCTTTTGGAAAAGTATTAAATTTCTAAAGGGTAAATTTCACTAATCTCTCTTGAGATTTTCTAACCATTAAAGTGAGAGGCGGATCTAGAATTTTAGATCAAGAGACTAAAGTGTAAAAAAATTAAAAACTTAAAATAAATTTTGTAATTTTTTAAAAGTGAGGGGGGCTATAGCCCCTGCTTGTCTATTGCTGCTACTACCCCTTATTACAATTACCAATTCTGTAGTTTTTAAAATAGTATTGACCTCTATTATCAAGATTTTCCCTAAAGTTAATTTTTATTTACAAAAAATAACAAAATTGCCCTTAGATTTACGGCTTTGAAATTTATTTTCTCTATGCAACACTTAAAATATATAAATATTCTCTTTTCTTTTCTTCTCAAAACACAATTTATTTGTACATTGCCCTTTTTTTATTTGTTATCAATAAGTATTTTTTTTAAATAATCTAAATAGTCTACCTTTTAAGTACCCAATAAACTTTGTTATCAAATTTAATAAATTCATAAAAAAAATTAATTGATTTTAATTCATTGCAGAAATAATTAATTTTATAAGATAGTTGAATAAATAAGGTTATTTTAAGAAAAAATAGAATGTTTATTAATTTTAATTAATGTGTTAACAAAAGATATGAAAGCCCTAAAAATAAGTGCAATTTTGTTATTTTTATCAAAAAATTAGCTTCAAGAAAAATATTGATAATAGTTTTAAAAGTAAGCTAGGTAAATACTATTTTAGAAACTACAAAAAATATGGCTATATTTGTGAAAAATCTCAGAATAGGTTAGTGAAATTTACCCAGTTATGAATGGTCATTCTCCATATTACGAGGAACATTTTTTTTTTTGAGAGGTGGTCATTTAGAGCTAAGAAATGGAGTTCTAAGGCCATGCTTCGGTGCTTGAGACTAGAGGTGTTAATTGGGATGGGCCGACATTAGAACAGTACAACACGATTATAATGCACACGATACAATGATGAGGCAAGAGGAATCACTATTTTTGGGGCATGTGACAAGGCACGACACGTTTGTATCCCCTTAGTTAAAAATTCAAAATTTTTAGACATTAAATTTACTTCTCGTTTATATTCCTATATTTGTATTTATTTTATTTTATATTTTTATTATCTATAAAATGACTTTTTTTATTAAGTTTATTGAGTTATTTTAATTATCACAAAATATAATGAGAAAAATAGAAGTGCTTGTAAAAAAGCAAATATTACATAATTTTAATTTTTTAACGCATTAAATTTATTCATAAAAAAATACGACACGACACGACACGACACGACATCAGGTACGAATGAAAAAAATATTATTAATTTAGTGATTTTCCATATTAGAATGTAGTTTCAAAACATGGTTTCCGTTTGAGAATGATAATTTTTTTTTTAACAGCTCATAATGATAAATTTAGCAATCCAAATCTATTCCAATTTCCCCCCCTATATTTTATTAGATGTCTAACAATTAATATGAAAGTTTACATTACATTCTAAAGTTTAATATTTAAATTTTTATTTACTCCTTTAGTTACATAACTGTCATTACACAATAAAATAGTAATAAAAAAAGATGCGGAGAAACTTGAAGGAAATTTATTTCTACACTCCTTGGAGTGATTTTTACACTCCTATTTTGGAGTGTAAAAATTATTTTTTGGAGTGTAGAAATCATTTTTCAAACTTAAAACTTAAAAGTTTGAAAATAAAAGGGGGTAAATTTCACGATTCTCCCTTGAAATTTTTAACAAATACAGTTACATCTTATGTAGTTTTAACAAATACTTTTAAGGGAGAAAAGCATAATTAACTCTAAAATTATTTGACCCTCTATTCACCAACGTCCTTGATGCATGACACTCTCTGTCTCGGCCATAGCCACTCGGTACCCAATTTGGCCATCCTCGTACTTTTCTTCGCGCTTCCGCCATAAAATTACTCGATTCCGAGTCAAACGTCACCCTCCAAAGCAGAGTTGGAAGACAATGGCTTCCGCATCCTCAACCCACGACAAAGTCACCTCACCCTACGGTTCCTGGAAGTCTCCGATGACCGACGACGTCAGGGTATATATGGATGCATAGATGTGTGTACAAGCCCATCTCCAATCTTTTCTCTTTTCGTAAACCATTCCAAGCTTATGCCTAAAAGCTTCTTTCACTAAATTTGGTGAACAACTTGTTTCTCTCTTGATTTGGTGAAATATTAAGGTGATATTTGTTAACTGTTTATTTTATGTTTTTTTATTTTATTTTTATTTTTTTGTTTAATCAAAAATAAAAACTTGTTTGTGTTGCTATTTATAATTGTAAATAAGGCAAAATTACTATTAATATTTTTGAAAATAGTAAAAATAACAAAAATATATTTTTATTTTGTTTACAAAAATTTTTAAACCACATCCCTCTCATCCAACCCTTCGCTGCCACCTTCTCCTCCACCACCACCACCGCCACCACCTCCTCCTCCTCCTCCACCGCCACCTCCTCCATCTCCTCCTCCTCCACCCCCACACCTCCATCTCCACCCCCACCCCCACCCCCACCCCTGCTGCCACCGCCACCACCTAATCCACGATCTCCGTCTACACCACCCCCCCGCCGCCGCCGCCGCCACCACCTAATCCATGATCTCCATATCCACCACCACTACAACCACCATTTTTTTAAATAGTTTAAAAAAATGTGAACACAAATATATTTTTATTTTTAAATAGTTTAAAAAAAAGATGTACACAAATAAATTTTAATTTATATTTTATAAAAAATTAAAGAAAACTAAAAAACATAAAACAAACACAAAAAACAAAAAAGTAAAAACGTTACCAAACATCCTCTAAGCTTTCCCTTGATTTGATGTCAATTTGTAAAGGATTGGAGATGCTCTAAACCCCATAAACCCTAATGCGAAGTAAATTTAGTACTATTTTTACCCAATACCTTAGACCACTTGTCTATGTAGTAATCTGGTTAGATTGTATTTGAATATTAAATTTGTAAATGAAAAAAAAGTAAACAGAATGAGAAACCTAACAAGAATATGAAAAAAAATAATAGAAATGTTCATTAAATAAAGAAATTCTTTTCAAAATATTTGTTAGTATTTTTATTTCTATCATATTTTCTTTTTTCTTGTATATGCATCTAGTCTTTGGCATGTTATTTTTTCTTTTAATTTTCTTTTTGTTACTTTTTTCTCAAGTACGTCATTGCAATGTGTCACTCCGTGTGTCTTTAAATGTTGAAAAGAGATGCATCATTTTTGTCATTTACTTTTTACAAGTGGGTAAATACTACTAACTACCTGTTCCATGATTGTTTTATTGTATTCAATATTCTAGCCCTCCTTTGGTGAGCCAGGGCCAAAGACACGGGGCTTGGAACATTAGCATCAAGAGTTGACTTTTTAAAGTAGTGGGTAAATACTACCTGATTCATGATTGTTTAATTTGGTTGGATAGACTCTTTTAAATAAGAATTTTAACTAACGATGGTGTATGCATTATTTACTGACTTGTGAGATGAATGAAAAAAAATGGACTCTCTTGTCAATGATGTATGCATTATCTTGGTTGCCCAGGTTTGCACAAGCTTTTCTTTGAGAAAATCAATCCTTGGTTCCACCAACCAAGTCAACTTGGAGATTAAAAACCCAATATTGTCCAGTTTTGCACAAGCTTTCTTTGACAAAATCAATCCTTGGTTTCTTTCATTCTCTCTGTCTCCTTCATTTTCGCAAAGAAGAGAACGAAATGGCGGAGGCCTTGGTTGGAGGAGCATTTCTCTCGGCTACCCTTGGAGTGCTTTTTGACCGTTTACCTTCTCCCGAGGTAGTTAACTTCTTTCAGAGACCAAAGCGCAATGACGGAGACAAACTCAATAGTTTAATTGCAAATGGAAGGTTAGTTTAGGGTGCAAATTGAGAAAGTTAATAGTTTAGAGAGAAAAATGAGAATCT
>BRYF01000008.1:16872500-16875000 GCA_030159135.1 Actinidia polygama
ACCACCACCACCTTGTTGCAGCCATTGCCACCACCTCCTCATCAAGGAAATTTATTATTGAAAGAAAAGTTTGATCCATGTATTTTTTTTTTTGGATCAACTTAATTGCCAAGGAGATAACTAGATTGGATCTGACCCAACAAGTAATGAACATCAAAAATCTTCTTCCCACTTTTGCCAACCTAGATTTGGGCCACAAGCCCACAACACAACATTATCTTTTAAGTAGAATTACAAAATCATGATTCATGACCAAAAAAGAAAGTACCATTACTAAATAAATAAATATATAAATAAAATCAATATATTACCGTTCGAAATGAAGGGGAAAAAGAACTTTTATTAATGTTGTCATATTACTCATCATATTTTTTCTTTTATGTACGCCGGAAAAAGGTAATTAAAAATTTCTATTAATTTTTTGGGTGACAATTAACCCCCACCCCATTTTTAGCTATACAAAAATATATTTTGTGTGTTATTTGAAAAATGAAACTAAAAACCTATAAGAATGATACTGAGCATGTTGGATCCTATAAATGAGCTGGTTTATTGGTATTTAATTAGGTAATTGGATAACCCATTGAGACTTTAATTGTGAAGAAGAGAGTGGAGATACTTGATGCTCATGGTTTCGAGAATCTATAAGTCTCTATCGTTTCTAAATTTAGATTAAGAAATATTTTTCGATTTTAAAATGAATAGATTCACTTGATTATGTGATCAACATACTCATCAAGTGGATTCAAACTATTTATTTTGCATTCGGAGAATTTTTCTTCTCCAATTTGGAAACCGTAGCACTGCGTGATCTCATTCTCTTAACAAGTTCTCTTGGAAAAGAAAAATAAAATAGAAAAGTTTGATTATCCAACTGTTCGGTACGGTTAAATTTTTTAACTTTTCTTTTTTTCCAAATCGTTAATCCAAATATAGCCTCAAAGACTAGCTAGACCATGTTATAATTTCGATGATGAACTTCGGAAGGAATTTATGAAGGGATCGAAATGGAAAAAATACGAAAAATAAATAATAAATTTACCTTTTTTTTTTAAACGCAATCTTTATCTTTTTCTTTATAAATTTCTCGACTTCTTCTCAATTTAGACCCTATCTAAAGGAATCTATAGAACAAGAGACACTTGGTCCAATCAAATATCAACCCTAGCCCACCACTTGATTTGGCAGATGTGTCATCTGTAGATCGCTGAAGAAGACTAAACAAAGGGACATATCATAGGCCCGCATAATATTACCAAAATGATTCGAAACTACCATCAGACGAGATCAGAATAAAAAATTACAGAGTCTCGTAATTTTTTCTATCACAAAAGTTGACAATGAAAACGTGAATTATTGCAATTCATAACAAAGACTATTTTTATGAAAACCTCTCCTAACATCTCCTGCCTGCCCAATTATTCGTAACTTTAAAACGTGTACACTTTAGATTTTCCTAAGTTTCACAAATCATAATCACGCATGCTACAACTTTCTTTGTAGAGTTTGATTATCGTAGTTTCCCTTTTCTATCATTATTTCCAACCATTTTCCACAACCATTATAAGAAATTTTGACTGACTGTCCCCTCCCAATCAACCCTAAGAAAATAAAGGTCAACTTCTTGCCACGTGGCAAAAAATTAGGTAGTGACATGGAACCTTTTTTTGTGCACGAGTTATCGATGTTTAATCACTGTCTTGAGGCATTAATGATGGTATTTGGGCTATGGGCAAATTAAACACAACTTAACTTGCTTTTAGGTTACTTTGACATTGAAGCTTTTGGACTAAAGTTCTTGTTTCTTGGTCAAGATAGAGAACTAGTTTTGTTGTTAAATGTAAGAATCACCATCAAGAATTTGGAAAGCCACCTTAAACTTTATGTGGTTTTGTGGTTCCAATATGTTCCTTAGAAAGTTGTTTAGTCTTTGGATTTTAGTTTGGACGAAACTGATCTTAGCCATTCAATTTTGTCTGGCTTGAAAAGAATACAAGGAGAGCTAATATCCCAAGATTTGAATAATCTAGATGAAAATATTGTAAGTGTCGTTTTACAAGGATGGTAAAACACATTGTAAACATGCCAAAAAGCTTAGACCATGTATCGCTTAAATTAATTATATGAGTCGTTCACTCTTTTGTCTTGTGTAAATGGAGATATAATTTAGATATTTACCAATATATATATATATATATATATATATATATATAATTTATCTATCTGATGCCATTCGGAACTCACAAAAATGTGGAGAAAAAGCGACTGAAAGCCCGTCGCCAGAAATGCTAATTGTAACGACCACAAATGATTCACTTGATTCAACTTTTTTTTTGTTGTTGTTGATAGACTAATATATATTCCCGTCTACCCCAATTTAGTTTGAAAGAGACTAATTGGAGGGTTCTGAAGTTAACGGTAGAACAAATTTTCACAGGTCCTGAGGAAACTCTTACTAGCAACCTCTTGAACACAAATTCACTAGGTTTGGCTTTAAAGC
>BRYF01000008.1:16932500-16935000 GCA_030159135.1 Actinidia polygama
GTACACATGACGATTCGTTCAAACTTCTAATGAGAGAAGAATAATAATGCACAAACAAAAATTGTTTGTTGGACTATAACTGAACGGCTTTACAAACAGTAGATCTATCTGTTCACGAAACTTTTATTTTGAGATGAAACACCGACTATTAAGGTTTATAATTTCAAACTTGTCATTGCAACGTTATTTGGGACTAATCACAGTAAAAGAATTGTATACGAATAGTATCTTCCTTTTGGAAATCTTGTGGTACCTTCCAAGCTCAACCATCCACACAGAGCTGAAAGTAGCCGCTAAAAATTGGCAAAGTCTTTGGTTGGGCTTGACCCAGCTACCTGATCTATCACAAGCATTGTCATATACATAGCAGCCTTCATCGGGCCGAAATCATATATTCATACATGACCTTATGAACCCGAATAACGGTCTATGGCTGAAATTGTGAGGTGTTCATATTGCTGTACATGTTTTTTCCACCTGTTTCCACTCTCGTAAAAATTCTTGTTGAAACTTCTTATCAAATACATTAGAACCACTTTGTATAATATCCAAACAAGTTGTTTTCAAATAGTCCAGAAACTTAACAAGATTGAGTTTGAGGGTAACACGTAATACACCAAAACTCAATCTAGTTTACATTTCTTTCCGAAGAATTTTCTATAATTTTATTATGGGTTTACAGAATTATTGATGAAGAAAACATCCAAGATATCTCATCAAAAAGATCGTATAAACAAATAAACAATCATGGCATGCACTACCAGAAACAGAATGAGATTGATATATCAACCATCAATCAAGGTTTTAAACATCTACGAAAAACTATCACATCAGATCAACAACCAAACAAATAAAAATCAACCCTACACACATGGCGATGATAAACAATAACAAGAAGAAGAAGAAGAAAAGAAACCTGTATTTTCTGGCGCTTGCGCTCGGCTTCAGCGCGCTTGGCGAGGTCGGCGACCATGCGGAAGCGGCGGCGGGGGTTCTTGACGAGCCAGACGGCGGATCTCCATCTTTTCAAAGCTTCTTCCGACGGCCTCTTCGGATCCACCTCGAAGTTCTTTCTCAAGTACTTCTCCATTCTTCAAAACCAAGTTTTTTGAATGTGTTGTGGAGTGAAGTTTTGGAAAATAGGGTTAGGGTTAAGGATAGGGTATGAGGGTATGGGTTTCACAGCTTGGAGTTCAACGCATAGATTCTAAAATCAAGGGAACAACTTATAGGTTAACACTTCATGGTCTCTCTCTCTAGATTTTTTTTTTCTCTCTCTAGAATTTTGTTTTTCTTTTTAATAGTTCTCTTGATAAATCTCAAGTAGAATTATACACGAGAATGATGTGACAGTGACAATTCTGTAATTAATTATTATTTTAAGATGAGAATCCATTTACAAAAAATTTGATGTGACAGTGACAATTATGTCTGTAATTAAGTATTATTTTAAGATGAGAATCTATTTACAAAAATTGATAACACGCGGTTAGTAGTCGAACCCTAAACCAAAGGTTTCATAAAGCCCCAATAACATGTGACTATCACTCGTGCTAATACTAAAGTTCTAAAATGATAAATTTTAATGCAACTATAATAAAAATTCTCTATGATTTTTCTATTCGTATGTAAAAACCTATGAAAGAATTTTGGTAAGTCAAATAAGTAAATCTAATTCATATAATGGTGAGATATGTTGGTAAATTAACTTACAAAATAATTTGCGATTGTATAACATCTTAATAGATAAATAAGAGGTTGGAAATCAAATCTTATACCAAAGACTTGAAGACAGCCTTAGTAGTGAGGTGACCAATTATCACACACACCATTCCTGGGAAGTTTAAAATGATAAATTTTAATGTATTTTTAATATAAATTTTGTATGATTTTTTTCTTCGTATGTGAAACTTGTGACGGAATTTTTGTAAGTCACAAGTAAATCTAATTCATATAATAGTACAGAATAACGTGACATTGTATAACATCTTATATATATTAAATAAATTTGTCAAATTCGGAAGTATTTTGAGAAATAAAAATAAGTTGAGATTTTGTGGGTGAATACTATGATGAACACATTCCGATATTACATTTTTGATCCATTGGATGGGATGCGTTATAACGATGTCATCTCATGGATTCACATAGTGCTAATAATTTGATGAAAACAATGCTACAAAATAAAATGCAATTCCTTCCTATTTAAGTGAATAATTAAGCTCTTTGGAGTACTTTTCTAGGTTAATTTCTCAAATACACCCTCATCCGTGGACGTGTGTCACTAATGTCACACCCCCAATCTAATTAGACATTATTAATGTTACATTAGATAGGGTGTGATCGTACAGGTTATTATACCTGCGAACGACTCCTAAAATCCACCATAAATACTCAGTAAATTAAATTTCAGTAATAATAACACATTTACTAGTAACTGATAATTAAAAATCAAACCATAAGATAAACAGAAATACATCAGTAACTCATGTTAAGAGTA
>BRYF01000008.1:16945000-16947500 GCA_030159135.1 Actinidia polygama
AGTTATTCTAAATATTAAAAATATTTTTTTTGCCTTGCATTACCAGTTTAATAAAAAGTAAAAAAACTAAGAATTTTTTAGCTAGTCCAAACAGGGCCTAAAAGGCTCCATCTTAATTCAAATATAAAAGATTAAGAATAATTACTAAAGACTAAAAAGTTTCGATAAATAATGTCTTATAAGCATAATTAAAATAAGCCCCCAAACTGGAAATTAAAGAGAATAATTTATATACCAAAATGAAGAAAAAGTACCCTAAGTGGTTTTGAAGGTCAAAATATAGTGATTAAATTTTACTGACTTCTCCATATGTTTCTAAAAAATACAACCACATATCTCCTGTAGTTTCAAAAATAGCTTTAACATTTTTTACTTAATATCAAGATTCTCCCCTTGAATTAGTTTTTTGTGCAAAAATGACAAGATTACCATTTGATTCAGGGCTTTCAATTTTTCTCCTCAGTACAGCAATTAAAATAAACAAAAATTCTCTCTTTTTTTAAGCAAAAAATTATAATAAAGTTTATTTTTTAAGTATGTTTAAATGAAGACCACTTAAAAACAAAATATTTAGATTATTTTATAATTTTTTTATTGTTAACAAAAATTTATTTATTAAGTACATTTTTATTAGGAGTAGTACTTGACAAGTAAACTATTTAAATTTATTTTTAAAAAATTATTTATTGATAAAAGATGAAAATGATTAGTTTACAAATAGATAATGTTTTGAGAAAAAAAAGAATATTTATTTATTTTTATTGGTGTATTCATTGTAGTGAGAAAAAACAATTGAAAGCCCTAAATCAAAGGAAATGTTTATATTTTTACACAAAAATTAACTCTAGGGAGGACTCTTGACATTAGTTTTAAAATTAAGAGAGGTCAATGTTATTTTTAAAATTACATGGGAGGTGGTTGTATTTGTTAAAAACCTCAGGGGAGGTCAGTAAAATTTACCCAAATATAATTATAATCGGTGCTAAAGCTAGATTTTTCACTTAATCAATTTGAAATAAATAATATCAGCGTCATTTATATATATATATATATATATATATATATATATTCAAAAAATTAAAAGAAAATGCAACGTTGTCGTATTTTTATCTTGAACATTTTTAGTGACAAATTCAGTGCCTATTACTGCATCCAAACACGGAACAATTATAGAAACATTCTCTCAGCCAAAGGTCCAAGTTAATGCCCTTTCTTAATCCGGTTAATTTCGTGATTAGCTGGGTTACAAGTTATTCGACTCATTTCAGTGATGTACACCTTTTACTTTATCTTATAAGATTTGCATAAAAATTTGCTAAATAAATTATACAAGTTGATCGTACATTAAGAATAACATAATCGATTCACGTATTAAACGAAATGAACGGTACACCCTGAAAATATTGCATGCTTAATCGATTCACGTCTTAAACGAAATTGACGGTACACATTGAAAATATTGCACGTTGTTCAAACAAAAATTGATATATTTCGTTCGCTAGCAATTTTTAATTTGATATTTCATGCGTAATCTTCACAACCGACTAATAAGACGATGAACATGTTTGATAACTAAATTAATGAGGCTTATAAGTCCCAAGTTTTAAACCTACGAGATTACGAGAAAAAAAATCCCTCTGTCCTCTTTTAATTGTCCACTATTTATTTTTTTGCTGCCTCTAATTATTTGTCTACTTTTCACTTTTGATTAATAAAATGTACTAGCATTCCATTTTTACCCTTATCTACTTAAATTCAAATAATGAGGTTAAAACTTCAAGTTTTAATAAAGTATAATTAATAATAAAACAAAAAAATAGAATAAAAATTTTATTGAATATTGAACAAGTTTTGTTATATTCTCGAAAAATAAAAAAAAAACACTTTGAAAATGAGTATGTATTGAATGGTAAATGAGAAAATTTAAAAAATTATTATTTCTGTCTCAGCCTGAAATATCATTATTCTATTTTGAAGTATTAAAAATGAATGTCCAAGTTAAAATTTATATGCAATTTGTCCCTATTACCCTTTTTTTAAATAACATTTCAAACTAAAATAAAAGGCCAAATTCCATTATTATAATGATACAATTGAAAATTCAATAAATTTTTGAAAATTGATAAATGACGGAGGAAGTCCCATGATATGACGGATGCACCGGATTTTAACCCATGCCACTCCGAGAGAATGGGTCAAGATGGGGAACAAATTAGAGAGAACCAAACAGGGCCTTAAAAAAAAGCTGTCTCCACTTGGAAAGAAAGAGAAAAGAATGACCCCATCCTTACGTGTCACATCGCCAGTCCTCATCTCTCTCTCTCTCTCTCTCTCTCTCTCTCATTACTCCTTTGACCACAGTAAAAAACTAAAAAAAATGAACTTCACGAGCACACAGCCTCCCAAAGATTCCTGCACAGTAGCACTTTTGTCATACGTGTGTGTGGCTTCAAATCTACTTTCAGATCTGTGCGTGCCCAGAAGTTCAGAGAGAGAGAGA
>BRYF01000008.1:16957500-16960000 GCA_030159135.1 Actinidia polygama
TGGAATGTGGCCGACACGACTTCCAAATGTCAGGGATGTTAGCAATGTTATTGATATGGGTGTGTCATCTCCAAACATAGAAATTTCCATTTTTTTCCATTCATTTGAGAACAAACTCAATACACGTGTGTGTGTGTGTGTGCGTGTGAGAGAGAGAGAGATTGCATGCATTATGAGATTGTCATGGTGCTGGTGTTTCCATTTAAATCGAAATCCATATAAGAATATCAGCGCGGATTGTGTTACGATTTTTAATCCACATTGGTTAAAAGCGAATGTGAAGACTTGAATATAAGCTCTTGTACACGAGCAAATTAGTCACTTTCACCAAGTATATATTCAAGAGCTAGTTGAGAGAGATGAAAGAGATTGATGTAGTAAGAGAAATGATATAGTTGCCAATTTGGACCAATTAGCCCTATGGTTACTGAGTAACTGAGGCAAATAGAAAGGGACGCTTGTGTAACACGCGAACTTTCATGGGATTGATTGTAGCAAAAGTTCAATTTAAGGGACTTCTTGTCAAATCCCTATTTTTAGTTGCATTTAGATCATTGTGATTATGCAAGTTTAATTTCAGATTGGAATTAAACTTTTTGTACATTATTATAAACTAACATTTTTCAATGTTTTGTCAAAATCTTATTTTTTTTCATCTCTCTCGATGAGTGTGTTAAAATATCCTACGTCGCCTAGTTATGGCCCTCTGTACCTGAGTTTTAAGGAGAAAGATGTTTTGTGCCTGACTAGTGGTATCGGAACAATGTTGGCCATGTCGTCTAGCGTGCAGAGTGTCCGACTCTTGTGATCCAAGATGTGTGTTGAAATGTCTCACATCGCCCAATTATGACCCGTGTTGTCTATAAGACTCATGTTCTTTTCTCTTTAATACTTGAGTTTTAAAGAGAAAGATGAGTTGTGCCTGACTAGAGAGAAGAAGTTGAGCATATAAAATTTTGATAAAAAAATAGATATTTTTTTAAAGATTTTTTTTAGTAAACTTTTTAAAAATTAGATAAAAAATTTTAAATTTTCAGATTTCTAACGTTAAGAATAATCAGAAAAGTATTAAATTATAATTAAATGACAAAAATATTCAATAAAGACGAAAAAAATTTAAAATAGGCTAAACTAAATTATTGAGCCCAAACTAGGACTAATGATTAAATCAAATCGATTGAATCAAGATTTTGACATAAAGACAAATCTAAACAATATGACCATTAACAATAGTGGTCGGCATGAGATTTAGGCCAAGTGCTTTTAATTTGGAAAATGCTGCGAAAGTTCAGCAGAAGGATTCGTTTCCTAATTATGATCCCAAAAGGTTCAAAAATTTGAATGGAAAGCCTAAGCTAAATCAGCACTGCTACATTTTTAGAATTTAGACAAAAAAAAGTTTCTTTAATTTTAAAATAAATAATATAAATTCAATTAATTATATAAAATATAATTCACAGGCTCAAATTTTCATTTATTTTAAATTTAAAATCTTTTATTAATTCAAATTACGAGACAATAGAATTTCTCGAGTTTAAATACATTAATTGATTGCATATACGAGTTGTGATAATGTACTACTTTTTGTCTGTCAGATCCATCAATTACTCTTTTGTACTGTTCACAATGGGAAACGTGTTGCGGCCTGTTGGTTTGGGGCTATTGAAAACATGAGGGCCATACAACTTTTCTTTTCTTTTTTGTTATTAAAACCTTTTCAATATTTGGGTGTTTGGCGCTCCTAAAGGGTCTAGTTTCAGTGCTATAACTGCGGTCAGGGACGGAACTAGGAAAATAATTTAGTGAGGTTAAAATTATAAAATTATAGAATAATAGTGTAATTTTTTAGTAGGTCAAAGTAGTATATTTTTTTTCTTCTATTGGAGTAAAAATGTAAATTTTTTTTAGTGGGTCAAATAACCTCACTTGCTCCTTCAAAGCTCCGCCATGACTGCGGTTAGATTTTATTTTTGGTATATTATGTTTCATACCTAATTTATTATAGTTGTTAAATTTATTTTTAGAGAAAGACTACAGTGACCGAAGAGTTTACCGATGGAACCAAAACGACGTTGTTTTGGTAAAAAATAATCAAAACGACGTCATTCAACTAAAAGCTCCAAATGTATAAAAAAATAGAACGAGGTTGTTTTGGTTATTTTTTCACTAAAACGACGTCGTTTTTTGTTCTATCGATAAACTCTTCGGTAATCTTCTCGGTCACTATAGTCTTTCTCTTATTTTTATTTGTCATCCTAGTTTGTGCTTGCTGTTTCTATAATAATGTTATAGGTCAAAGAACCTTAGGCTCTTATTTTGTGATCAATGAAATTAAAACTAGATGTTTTTCTCCTAAATTTCGCCGCACCCAACTAGCCGAGTCACTAGCAAATAAAAAAAATGCTGAGTTGAAACCGCTAACAAAATTAAAGAATAATGTCAACCTACCTTCAGTGGGTAATTAGTTGAAAAAGATTAAATCGTTTACACATGCGGCGTA
>BRYF01000008.1:16962500-16965000 GCA_030159135.1 Actinidia polygama
GGTTTTGAAAAGAAATGAAATGAAAATGAGAATAAAAAAAATTTTGGGGTTTGATTTTAGAAGAAAGAGGAAAGAAAATAAAAAATATTTTAAATAAAAAAAGAGTGAAGAATGTACGAATTTTTTTTATAATAACATAACCAAACATGGGCAATATATCCAATCCAGTAAAGTATGGAGAGATTATTTGGTGCTCTTAGAGCATTACTTTACACCATTAATTGAATGATATATCTGCACATGTCGATCACAATCTCGATAAAAAAACAGTGAAGCTCATTATTTAGACTAATTATTCTAAAGTCAAAGCACCACTAGAATTTGCTGTAAGAGCACTCGATAATTTCTCTAAAGCATGGGCCCATAGTCACGGGCTTCTTATTGATGATTCACTAGATGGGCTTGATAAAGGCCCAACTTGGGCTATGTTGTCTCCTCACTGGTGATGCAAAATTGAAAATCACCATAGCCAAAATTTAAACATGAAAGGAACATACTAGAAGAAAAATTCACTCAAATATGCAATTATTTTTTCAACAAATAAACATATTTTTTTAACTCCAATTAAGAGAAATGCATTAAGATTATATATATATATATATATATATATATATATATAATATTTAGCCTGAACCAAATACAAAAAGAAGAAATTTATGCATTGTTTGTGCTAGTTTTTTTTAATAGAGTTTTTTAGCTGATTTAGTTTTTGAGATTTTAGTCTTTGGTGATATTTTTTCACCGTTTAATAAGAACTTAATACATTTTTGGACCTTCTTGACAAACGAATCTGAAAATGTAAAAATATTATTCAAATTTTAAAAACAATCCGTTGAAGACAAAAAAAATAGCTAATTGGTTGTGTAAATATAATTTATTCATGTTTTTAGTGATTTTTTTTAATTTTATAATTTCAAATTCCTTTCATTAAGAGGAGCCGAAAAAATATAAAATTATGATTAAAAGTTAAAAAATTCACTAAAAATAACAAAATTTCAATAAACTAAAGTAACTAATTTTTTTTTTTAAATCTAGCCCGAACGGTGCCTTAATTTCACATTTTCACTCCCAAATGGACCTCGTCCAAGATTGATTATGAACAAGATTTCATAGCAAATGTCCCTTTTAATGTACAAAATTGGAAAGTCCAAGACTAAATCATGGAAATGTCGACCAAGAATGCAATGGCAAGAAACAAATCATAACCTAAGAAAGAATTATGGAAGATTCAGAAATTATATGGTTGTTAGTGATTTGGAAATGATTCAAAAAGTTCTAGTAACTTAATAAAATAAACAAAAAGGTAAAAATAATGGAAGGTATTCCATAACACTTTTTCCAATAAGTAAAAGTGAAATTATAGAAACTAAGTTTCACTAGCTTTCTATCACTAAATTAAAAAAATATATATCAAAATCCTATCATGGGAGAGAGATTATTTCCTTCTCACTATAATATATAGTTATGCCTTTAATGATTCATCTTTTAGAGATTATTTATTATAGTTGAACTTATATTAAAATTATTTATTTAAAAGCAGGAGTTCATAAACTTGGAGTTTTCAAATATAATTTTTTTTTTAAAAAAATTATAAATTATTTTTAGCTCATAAATACAAATAGAAACTGTGCTAAACTGACACAATTACAATCATTACCCTCATCATGCCCATTCTATTGCAATCATGTGAAGATGGGCACAAATACTGTGGTGAAGTCACTGATACATAATTTAATGGTGTTCGGTATACATTTAAATAGGGTAGATTTTTCACATTTTTCTTTATTTTATTTTTTTATGTGCATCCCAAACTTTACTATCTATTAGACTTCAGTCCATTTCCATTCATATTACCCTCACCCCTTCAACAAAACAAAACAAAGATATATGGTATAGTTTCGCCCCCACATTTTTTTTTTGCGGGATAACCTTGAAGGAAAATTAGACTTATTATTTTACAAAAAAAATAATATTATTGCTTTCAAATAGTACTAGAAGTACAGTGACTGTAGTCCATTTTGGACAGTACCAATGCAGTTCAAGTATTTTGGATTTCGTTTTGAGTTCATTTTGATGATTCAAATCGTTCATATTGTAGGTCTCATCAAAAACTTTACTATTATAAAAAAATCACATTGATCGAATACATACCAATAGTTGATTAATATTAATTTATATTAAGATAAATATATATAATAATGTATGCCAAAATTATTTATTAAGTTATAAACAGTACATGAACTTTTATAGTACTAGTGTTTACTACATGATCTACAATATAAATAATTTAAATAATCAAAATGAGCTCAAAATATGGCCCAAAATAGTTGGACTGCAGTCCATTTTAGATTGCAGAGAAGTCAGATCCAAAGAGAAAAGAAAGTATGATTTGGAGTGGAAAATAAGTGCTTGTGCATTTTTCACCATATTTTTACTTATTCAATGATCAAACTCAACAAGGGTTTTGGTCCAGTAATAGTTGAGTCGCTCTTTTTTATTA
>BRYF01000008.1:17020000-17022500 GCA_030159135.1 Actinidia polygama
TTTTTCTCCCAATTATATTTTGATCCTGAAAAGAGTATATGTAGGCTTTGTATTGAAGAAACATCAAAATGTTTTGTTTATTATTTGGCATTGAGCAAGTTGACTCGACAACTCATATCAATACTTCCCAAAGGGAAAGACGATTAGTATGTATGAACTTGACAAAAGAATGTTGATGTCGGGTCATTGCTATATATGTTTGTCGGTTCTCAATGTCAATTTTAGACTTTTTTTTGGATGCTATGCCCATCCTGGCCCTCTGAGATCCATGGACTTCTTTAGGTACACGTCGCAATGAAACTTCCATTTTTAAAAGTGCTTTGATATTATCGTACCTTCTATACTTTTATTTTGCAGCCAGGCCTGGATTTCAGAGGCCAGATGGTTCTACTTCTACAAAGTCACACTTGGAACCTGTTCCTACCTTTGAAAAGGGCGTACTTCCTGCAGGATTTGTTTTGGAAGATCCAGAGTTTCATTATATATACATCTGTAGAAAGATGGATGATACAACAGATTTAAGTCACGTACCCTCCTACCCGTTCTCAGCTGATGTGTTATAACCTACCATATGAGCTAGTGGGTCAGTTTCTTTCTTAAGCTTCAATGTTCACTTTTATCCTTTTCATGCTTACTGCTACTTGTACAATCTAACGAGTCGTTAGGCATCCTTGGAGCTAACTGTGCTAGGCCTGGTTTGAGGTTTTATTTATCATGCTTTGCCAGGATAGGTTAGCTTTCAAAAATCAACAAGAGATGAGGAATAAATGAATCCTGACTGAAAAATACTAGACAAAATAAATGTCTTCTTTAGATCATGTTGTCTGTGTTGTTAGAATTGTATCAATTGTTTCAAAACCAATAGTTGTAATATGAACTATTATGTATGAGTAATGTAACATTGCACAACTTTGATATTCTTCTTCTAATTGTTGGATTCATTCCTAAGATGCTTGATATGGAGCATGGAGGGAGTCTTGGGAATTAAAATATTTGTGCAATCCCTTTTTTGGGTCAATAAGTGGAATATAGCCATAGTATCCATCCCACAACATTCATCTACCCCCCTTGACCGTCATATCCTGCAACCATCGCGACCATTTTGTTCTGTTCTCATCTTCTCTCTCTCTCTCTCTCTCTCTCTCTCTCTCTCTCTCTCTCTCAATCCAACCCATTTCAGTGGTCTTTGTGTCCGGACCTTGTGTCAATGATTGGGGATGTGTGCATACGGTGGCGTAAAGCCCAGATAAAGATTTGGCAATCATCATTACAGATTTTTTGTTGAGTTAATGTAAGGTGTTGTTTAATCCACAAACCTATTAAACTTCTTCATAACCCGACAGTGAGGGCTACAGAGTTGGGGAAAAGGCAACTGACTGTGAACGTAAAACTTCACAAATATGACGAATGTTATTTGTTTTGTTTTGGTGTTCCTTGATTTTACTTTGATTTATGTAATGTATTGAAATTAGCAGAACCAAATGGGAGGGGAGAATTGAACCAAGGTCTCAAATGCCTTCTTTTTCCCAGGAATTCTGGACTGGGCTAACAAAATCGATATGTGTTTATTGGATTTTAGTTTATCGATATCCTTTAATTGAAAATGTTACTTGTCTGATGTTCTCTATTATTCTCAATCTTGGCAGCTCTTTTTATATTTTTAAGTATTTCATTCAGCTGTTATTTTTTGGGTATGTTTGTTATCTTTCAGTTTTTATATGCATCACTGATTTTTTATTTTTATTTTTATCTGAACCTATATTGTCACACCCCAAACCTAATTAGACATCATTAATGCTACATTAGGTGGGATGTGATCGCACAAGTCACCTTACCTGCAAACGACTCCTGATAACCACCACATAACTCAATAAATAAGGATTTCATAATTAACTAATCACACTACTAATTAAAAACCAAACCCCATATCATAAGATAAACATATATACATCACCAACCAACTATTGTTAAAAGAAAATATAATTCAACCAACCCTAACACCTTCAAAATAGTTAGTTGTCACATCCCAAACCTAATTAGACATCATTAATACTACATTAGGTGGGATATGATCACACAAGTCACCTTATCTGCGAACGGCTCCTGATAACCACCACACAACTCAATAAATAAGGATTTCATAATTAACTAATCACTAATAATTAAAAACCAAACCCCAAACCATAAGATAAACATATATACATCACCAACTGTTGTTAAAAGAAAATATAGTACAACCAACCGTAACACCTTCAACATAGTTCGACAAGACTTTAGAAATAGAAAAGCGAGAATTTTCTTAAGTTCTGCCAATGACGTCCAAACTCAACCAAGAAAGCTTTCATAATTAGGACTATGACCACAGTGAACTAGACAATTATCCATATCTCCTCACCTAACAAAACAATTTGTGTGGGTGTAAGCTAAATAACAACGTGCTTACAATAGATAATCAAACTCATAAAGAATGATATAGATAAACATCCACCACAGATATTCA
>BRYF01000008.1:17185000-17187500 GCA_030159135.1 Actinidia polygama
CGGTGATACAATCGATTGCGTGTTAGTAATGCAAGTGAGAAAAAATTGGTCCTGAGACAATTTTAGAGTGCTAATGGTATCCACAAAGATGGTTTGAATGTTCCGTCATTGGAGATATTGGGATGCTTAAGGAGCATGAATTATCTGGTGGGGATGTGACATCTTTGGTTGATGCTCCTCTTGATTTTGACTTGCAACGATTTAGCAGTGATGATTATGAGAGATTTCTAAATATACTAGAAAGGACTTCTTGAGAGCCTTGTTCATTCATGTGAAGAATATTACTTTAAGTACTTGGGTTTTAGAGGTACGTTTTTCCTTTGAATTATAAAATGTTGCATCATCTTTACCGATTGCAATAATACTTCCTTTCATGTATAAGTCATTTGCTACTAAGTTAGTGGCATTGGTTTTGTGTATTGGTTGATTGTAAACTTGTCATAGAGAATTATGTGATTTCTTTGTGCTAGACATTTTTGCTATGTGTTTGTAAAAAAAATATGTTATATGTATTTCTCAAAAAACTGTCGCCCACTTGCCTATTTCAAGTAAAACAAACTTTTAAATTACCTTTTTTGTATGGAAATAAAATGTTTGTTAACTTGGTTCTCACACGAAGCTATATATGTGTATGTGTGTACCTGTTTTGAAGGTGCGCCTGCACATGATAATTTCATAAAAGGGGCACCCGCTCCAAGAATCTTTGACTTAGGATTAGACTGATTGAAATATAAAAGATGAGGGGCTTAACTAAGAGGAATGAAGTTCGAAGGATGATATTGAAGTATGCAACGAAGTTCGAGGATCAATTCATTTACAACAAAGGCATTTCCCCAAAATCCTCTCCACGAAGCAAAAGTCTCGCAGTTAAAAAAGAATATGCTTCTCCACGGTCCACCCAACCCAACACCGTACGCGACCTGGAAGCTGCGATTGCGATCGCCGACCAGTTTACGAGCCCACTCACTCATGGCCAAACGCCCCAAGACTAGCCGAGGAAGAAAAATTGCCGCCGATCGAATCAGCGATTTGCCCGATGCAATCCTGGTTTGTATTCTCTTACTCTTACCAATCGAAGACGCCGTCAAAACCCAAGTCTTGTCCAAACGATGGCAATTCCTTGGCACTCGCATTCCATCCCTCGTTTTCCGTTACCGCTTCCGTGATCCCGATGACGACGACGAAAGCGATCGAAATCGCGAATTTGTTCCTTCGTTGAGAAACCCTAATTCTCTGCAACTGTTCTAAACTCAAGAAATTGGGGGTTGATTTGAGAGCTTCAAGATGGAGGACTGGAGAAAAGAATGGATAGCATATTCGAACAAAAGCATATGAAGTCAAAAATCAAATTACAGGCTAATCCAAGACAGAAGAAAGATTTTGCATTACCTTCGTAACGATTTATCAAAAGATGACCCCCATGGTTTCGAAAGACGTACACAAGATGAACGAATCATATCAAGAATTTACAGAGAGAAAAGTATTGGTTTTCCCCATCAAAGACTAGATAAAAATACAAAGATAAATAAGAATAAAAACAAGAAATTGTGGTATATGTTTCTTCCTTCCTAAATTCTTTCCAGTATCAACAGGTAACTCTCTCTAAACCAGCTTCATTAAGAGAGGGTCCCCTTCTGCCATGGCTTTTATCAATTTTATGAACTCTGGTTCACTAGAAATACTCCTTGGATGCACAGCCAATACTTGAGCAGAATACTCGTGCTTGTATTTCGTAGATCATTGTACTAAGCACAGAGTCGAAATTTTGCGGTGAATCAATAGCCATGAAGAACATGGGCACTGCAACCTTGTGGTGGATTTCTAGATTGCCCACTAAATCTACAAGGTCAATTAAGTCCGACACAAAACGCCTAGGAATGTAGAACATCTCTCAGATGCATATTGTGAGGCTCCGCTCAATCGGGCCACTTTCCTTATAGTTGACCCGAAAGTGGACTGGCATTGTGCTCACCACTTTCTTCACCATACCTGCTTGTTTTGAGTACCATGAGGCGTTTCCAGTAACTGGCACGGGAGTCCAAGACCGCGGCACCTGCAAAAGGCAAAATTTAAGAGAAAGAAAGAGAGAGGTCGGGTTATTATCATCGTAGGTTACCTTGTCGGTGATCCAAAGATTTGCTTTGTCCGCTTGCAACAAATTGCAGTAGTTGAGAATGGTGTTGTCCTGAAAGAACAAGAATCCTTTCGTGCTAGTAAACCTGCTAAATATCTTGGGCAAATACCTGCACGCCATTTCCGAAAGCATTAACAGAAAAGATCAATAAAATAAAAGTAACAACAATTGGTGTACGAGGAATTATCGACATCAAGAAACATGTGCACATGGCATGCAAATCCACATTACTCCATATTGGTTGCAGTTGGTATCCAGCATGAATATAAGCTTACATTTGCAACTAATACTACCACTCTTGTTCATAAATATACTGGTGTGAAAGGAAACTCAATAGTATAGTTTTGACAAACCTCAAAAACAATC
>BRYF01000008.1:17230000-17232500 GCA_030159135.1 Actinidia polygama
TATTTTGGGTTGGGAACATATCAAGACAGTGGAAAGTTGAGGAATTAATAATATTTCAGTGATCAAACAATAAAAAACTTCACCACAAGTGTAGTCTTCAAAATAATATAAAAAAATGAAATCATATTATTGGCTAGACCTTTTTGCCCTAAATTAAAATCTCTTAGTACACCTCCTACTTCCGATATCAAAAAACCCTAGTTGCCGCCACCAGTACTATCACCACAACACCACTTAAAACCCATTGCCACCCCCCAACGTTGCTCTTTCATTCACCCAACCACCTCCTCCCAACTCCGTAACTCTCTTAGTCAAAATCCTAACATCCGTCACAATCAACAAGCTAAGGTTCTTAACACTATATTCGCAACTTTGTAAATTTATTATTTTATGGAGGAAAGAAGAGAAGGATAAAAGAGATACAGGAAGAAGAAGAGAGAAAACGGTGAGGCGTGGGAGGCTGGAGTTGGCGACGGAACTGGTCTAGCCAATTATAGAATTTTATCTCTTTGATATTATTTTGTAGACTATTCCTATGATGAGATGTTTTATTATCAGACACCTGAAATAATATTAGTTCTTTAACTTTACACTCTACTGATATTTCCCCTTAGGGTTTCCAAAAACAAATGTCAACAGTGTAGGAAAGGAAGAGAGAGGACAGCTATAAATTGCACGCATTGGCCTCATCTCTATCCCCACCACAGACTCTCCCTCTCCCCTTTCATGGGCGTTCACAATTGGGACGTCTTCTAACAATTTTCCTCCTCTCTCTTCCTTCCCCTTTCTCCTCCTCTCTCTCTCTCTCTCTCAGCCAAAAATCAAATCTATATAGAGAGAGATTCAGAGAAAGATGTCCAAGTATGCGGAGTTGCTGGATGTGGGGGTGAGGATCGCAGCGAGATTCCATTCGCACTGCCCCCAGACGGCCCGGATGTACTACCACCCGCCCCCGGTCAACACCGACCCCCACCACGGCAATGCGTCTGGCAATGTCTCTGCGAGATCGGGCGATTGCAGGCCCAAGGCATTCATGAGCGGGATTGACACAGCTGATTTGATTCTTTATTCTGTTGTCTGATTTGTCCTCGTGACAGTGATGATGAAGACGGTGATGGAACCAATAAATTATCACAAATTTTATTCATCATGTGTTTCTGATTTATATTAAAAAAAAAAAAAGGTTATGTTCGGATTTGGATGTATGGTTATGTTCTTTGGATGAATGAAATTGGGATTTATTGCTATTTTGATTTTGATTTTGATTTTTTGCAGATACGTTTAGGTTTGGATGTCTCAAGCATGTTTTTATTTTCAATTTTGGATCAATTTGGTGTTTTTTTTTTAACAAAAATAATTATTTTATATTTCTTCTGAACTGAAAAAACAAAAAAAATAGTTACAATGTATAAAATGTTCATTAAAATTAAGAGTAACTCAAATGGATTAGCTAATTCAATTAGAATAATTATCGATATATTGCATAAATGCCTCCATGTTCACTTTAAGGATCCGTTTGGTAGTGCTTAAAAGAAAGCTTTTTTTAAGCTTATTATCAATAAAAAAATATTTTTTAATTTTTTTTGCTTTCTGGTTTTATTTTAGATAAAAATAAAAAAATAAACAAAACCAAAAAAGCCAACTCTAATTATTTTTTTTTATTTTAAACAAAAAATTCAGCCGAAAAACACAAATAAGCTAGTTCCAAACGGAGCCTATGTTATGAGTGGGGCTCACACCTTTTACCAATATAAATAATTTATTAATATATGACTCAATATTCACAACTCTTGTAAATATAAAATAATTTATTAATAAATTATTCTATATTCACTTGAATTGTGAGTACTATGTCTAAATAATAGAGAACTGATCAGACGGGAGCGCGCCCGCGGTAGCTACCACGGGAGCGCCCCGTGTCAACCAACAAGACCAACACTGCTGTGGGGCCCTCTCCCTCTCTCCTCTCCTCTCCTCTCCTCTCCTCTCTCCGTCTCTCTCATTCTCTCTCCTCTCTCTCTCTCCTCACTCTTTCTCTCTAATCAATTGTTTTTTTTTCCAATTTATGGTTAAAATTATGGAAACAAAATAGAAAAATTAAATTAAAATTTTTCTATTAAAAAAATTGTAAAAAATTAGAAACAATTTTCTGTTAAAAAAATATTTTTTTAAAAAAACTATTTTTTTGTTAAAACAAATGTTTTAGGTCAAATAAAAACTGTTTTTGTACAAAAAAACTTTTTAAAAAAATATTTTACATAAAAAAACAGTTTTAAAAAAATATGTTTTAATTTTTCGGTTTAAAAAAAACTATTTTCAAAATTAATCTTATGTTAAAAAAAATGTTTTCAAAAAACTGTTTTCTGTTAAAATAATATTTTGAATTTTTTTTAAAGAAAAGTATCAAAATTAATTTAAAATTGATACTTTTTTAAAGAAAAAATTCAAAACATTATTTTAACATAAAACAGATTTTTTAACATAAAAAAACATTATTTCA
>BRYF01000008.1:17287500-17290000 GCA_030159135.1 Actinidia polygama
TTCTCATAATCTCAAATGTTCTCATGATATCACTAAGTAGAAGTAGAATTGCCCCCAAAAAAACAAAACAAGAAGCAAATTAAGAATACAAAGAAGGAAAAATAGTTTGCTTGTTGCTAGTGCTATCAGTAAATATCAATTTACTGCACGGACTGCCATGTCAAATCGGGCATACAGTTGGTAAGAAACCTTGAACTCAGCTGTGATTTCTTGGTGTCAGTAGTTCTGCATCACATAGGTTGAAATTCATCATATGCAAGTTACACCCTCCGACCTCATCTGTTTTTCCATTTTGGGAGTTCCAACTTTTGAAGGGAACATGCAATTAATGCATTGGAACACAAATTTCAAGGCATTATTTTCAATATTGCCCCTTTATTTTCTACTTTCAAACACATTTATAACTATTTGAGGAATAATTTTGAGAACTTACAAACTTTATGGTTTGACTTTTAAAAGTGGAGAATCTTTTTGGAACATCCAAAATGCAAACATGGACAGACAAACGGTGACGGAGGGAGTATAATTTTGTTCTTAATTGCAAGATTGAGTTTTCAAGTCTCGTAAAAATTGATTCCTCTCACTGAGTTCACGCAGCCGAATACCAATGGGTACATATATCCATGTATATTGGACTTACATTTTCTGTATAGTAATTTAATGTATGTAATTGTTTGAAATGCAGTGTGGGATTCCATTCCTTGACCAGAACTTTAGCCAACACAAACCATCTACAGCTACTCCAACGCTCTGCGCAATCGAGTACCATCATCATCCCGACTTCTTTAGGCTACCGGCAGTGAGCTCCTTTGACAACTTTCTGAAGGCTGCTGGTAGTTGATTCCTTGTGGCTAAAGAATGGTCTAATAGGGTAGCAAAGGCCTTGATGGCTCCTAGCCCGGACTGGTTTCTAAATTTTGCACTGCCAGTTGCTATTGTTGTAGGAAGACAAGTTTACTGTTTTTTTTTAAAAAAAACTGATCTTTGTGAATTTTTGCCAATTCAGTTGAGATGCCTTCATTGATTTGTTCTTTTTATACAAGCTTGGGGGACGGGGATTGTCACTGTACCCTATAACGCACCCTGGGTTGCAAATTTAATTTCTTCATTGTATTATAGTTATTGTTGCCATCCTTGTGATGAAAGGACTTTATAAAGTTCAAAATGAAAAAAGTTACAGGATTGCACCATGGTGTTTGAGCTTTCTATACCTTGGACTTGAAGGTTTTAAATTGCGGTATCGGTATTGGTGATACGGTCATGTATCAGTCGATATTTGCTACATAGGGCCAAAATCCCAATATTTAGAACCTTGCTTGCACCCCAACCTGTGTATTGCAAGGTCCACCCCAACTTTTTCCTATGAACCGTGCACGTAGTATTTACCCGTATTTTTTGTACATATGTTCCCATTTTCTCCTCTTCCATTTCGTTTGTGGAAAGAACACTGAGGGTCATGTGCCTAAACTAGCAAGCAGCGTGCAGGTCTTTTGTTTTGTTTTATTTTTGTTTTTTCCCCCAGCTCATGAAGATGTTTATTGTTTCTTTCAAAACCCAAGTGTTTTTGTAGCTTACAACTCAATGAAAAAAGTTTATTAGGCTTTTAGCTAAAATCAATGTCAATTAGGAATGTTTCGAGGAGAGGGGAGAGATGATCATTTTCATTAGGGTTGATGAACAAGGTAATTGCTCGATCTTGATTTGTGTTCAACTCATTAAAAGTTTGTTCGAGATTGACTTGTTACGTACATAAATCAAATTTAAGCATATTTTTTAAGCTTACTAAGCTTTCAAATCAAGTTTGAGCAATTTACTACTCGGCTCGATAAATTTATCATATTTAAAAAAATTAAGTTACTTGTTTTTGACTCGATTAAAGCTTGTTTGAGCTTAATTCGCTTCATAAACAAATTAAGCTCGAACATATTTTTAAAACACGTTCGGTTTTCAAATTAAACTTCAACAACTGACCCTACATTTCATCAATTTAGTTGGCAAAATGGCAATCTCTAAACTTTCAGCTGAAATTGGGTGGAAACTCGGCCATAATATTTCAAATATTATTTAAAATCTAACTTTCTAAATTCAACTATAAGTCAATTTTCTTAACAAAAGAACCTAAAATTTCTATTAATTGAGATCCCGTTTGACCATCCCGGAAGGATAAATTGGCCAATGTTATGATTAGTTCATTCACTAATTAGATGATTAAATACATTTTGTAGTAAAAATCTTTCCAAAATAGGTTTTTTAATTGGTTCACTCAAATCTAATTTCTTTGGAGGTTGTTAATCTGACAATGAATAAGCTACGTGCTCTTGATTAGTCTGTTTCCTAATTTATTCTTTCTACAATTAGAAGGACATCATTAATTTTTTTCAATCGGGTTGTCGAGAAAACACAAAAGATATCTTAACCAGTGATTATAAAACGGAATTATAAAATGAATCTCCAAGAAACAAGAGTTTGAGTGAGAAATTTGTATTGCTACGGTTCTTGG
>BRYF01000008.1:17392500-17400000 GCA_030159135.1 Actinidia polygama
ATGTTATTCCTTGTGTTAATACTTATTAAAGGAACTCCGAGCTTTAGCCCAAATATCATATTGTCATAACAAGAATATCATACAAGACAAACCAACTAGCTTACCACGTCAATCAATTTTAACATATTAATCAATGAAAATTAAAAAGAAAAATTGTCCATGGATAAGGTTATAATAGTTAGTTACAGAGGAACACAAAAACATTTGCTCCAAAAAAGATTAAGCTACTATAAGTAGGTCATCATCAACCTCAACCATAATCTTTGGTCAAGCATAACAATGTTTATTTGAGAAAACAAACAAACAAACAGTACCATCAGAACAAGAACCACATGGACGAGGAAGTCAAAACTTCCAAGAAACTAGCCTCATATTTCAGTTCACTGCCACATAACCCTTGGATATATATGTGACTGCATGCCCATGGATTTAGTCCTATTACATCTATAAAGGAAGAGGTCCTGACTTCTAATGAATGCTTATAACCGTCATGTATTAGCAATTTAGCTGAAAGAAACTTAGCAAGGGGAGTGTTGACCTAGGACCAAAAAGAGCACTTCAAATTCTCAATATTGTAAATTTGCTAAAACATACGCTTAATAAGTTAGAGAAATTAGATAGAGACTCAGTTATCAAAGAAAGACAAACAAAAAGTGAAGAGTTTAACATTTATAACTGATTGCTTGTAGCCCAATTTTTCAAAGATTGATTATCGAAGGCACCAAAAAACACCATCCTTGTTATTGGACTTAAAGCTCTAAAAGAGACATCACAATGACAGACTGGAAAGAAAAAGAGCGGAGTGTTTACTATATTGTAATTTACTTAACAGATACTACATAGGTACAATAAAATTGAGTAGACTTGTCAAACAACGACAAAAACCAAAAGGAGTGGAGAGTATCAATTTATAATTAACTGTTTCTTCTCGAATAAGTAAAAGACTGGTGATCAAAGGTATTCATGAAATAATATCCTTGTCAGTGGATTGAAGTCTCTAAAAATGCATAGCAAGTTGACAGCAAATAAAAAGAAAAAAGAGGGGTGCACTTTTGATATTCTATAACTTGTATAGAGTATAATCTTCGAATCTTGTTTTTGTGGATTTTAAAAGTTGAAACGCAGTTGGACAGGATTCATAACTTATAATATAGGTTTTAGAATTTAGAAAGGTACCTTCGAATTGCAAATTGCTGGACCAGGCGGTAAAACCATGGGTCATCTTGTGAGTCAAGTTCAGTTATTGGGTGATTATGTAATCTTCAAGGGTATAGTTCTATACTCCTAATTGAATTAAGATAACCCAGAAACTACAAATGCATAAGTAATCTTGCTTTTAATTATAGTGAAGATTTTGAGAAACGGTGAAGACTAGCATAATGTTTTACGCAACCTTACGCTACAGCGCATTTCTTCAGGAATTCTAAGTGGGATTCTTAGGACTTCTTTCTCACTTCTTCTGCTGCTGCTCTCTTGCAATCCAATTATGCCGGAATGCCCAAATAAGTCTTCATTTCTAATTTAGCAATTGCTCAAGCCTTCAAAGGTTAAACTGCAAATTTTTGAAACCCTGGATTTGGATGTTCAAAAACGACGCCAAACTTTAACTCTTTCTACTCCAAACCTTGATTTATTCCTTACCCCTCCGAGAACTTCAATCATAATCGTTGCCATAGCCAAACCCACCCAAATTCCTATGGTAAGCAACCTTAAGCCCTAGTCTACCACACGTCACAAAGTCTCTAGAAAAAGGTCATTAAGATACAGCAATCCTAAATAGTATATTAACGGGGAGAAATAGAGAGCCAACTAAATAACAGGATATGAATTAAGCCAATTATTTTTTTCTCTTTTACCTCTCAGCTCCACTACTATACAATATGGCAAGAGGAACAGCAACATAGGGGAAAAGATTTATGAGTTCTACAAATGCATAGCTAAAGTTTCCGCTAAAACAAAGGATAAAGAAAAAATATATTATTTGAAATCCTAGATATCTATTGAAAAAAAAGGATAAAGGAAAAGCATAATGTTTCGTGGGAGGGAGTTGTAGAAGGGTATCTGGCTTTGTTTGGGAGCACTTCCCTAAGATGAATAGTTCTCAGGTAGGTCAAGGGAATATGGTGAACTTTAGTGACACAGGTGGTGCGGAGACAAGGTGTTGGAGAGAGCTTGTCCCACTATCTTTCTCCTTCTTGTGGATAGAGAGGCCTCAGTGGCTTCTATTCGTGGCTGCAAGGCAATGAGGTTTCTTGGAATACTGGGGTGAGAAGAAATATGGATTTTGAAAGACTGGAAGATGAATCAATTGAATAAACTTCTGAACCTGCAATATGGCTATAAGTGCTTGGGCCATGAGGGCGATTCTCTTTGGTGGTTGCGGGCTTGGATTGGTGGGAAGTAGAGGAGGAACCTTTCAGGGAAGGCCTTTGGACTGTTCGATTTCCAACCAATATTGCATTATTTTTTATAGACAGATGCTTATGAGAAAATTTAAACTGTTGACAATCTTCTACAAAAGCAAAAGATTACTGCTGGGAAGTGTTGTACGCGTAAACGTGAGGAGAGGCAGTCTCTCATCTTCTTGGTCGCTGAATGCAAAGTAGCATATGAGAACAGACACACATTGACATAGGAAGCATCGATTTCACATTAAAAACAACGATCCTAACATAACAGTGATACAACAAAAACAAAATAATTTTTTTGTTTTTATTTCTTATGTGTACCAATGTTATTCTACAAGCAACCAAAACTATTGAAAACTTACACTAATTCAACATAAAAAATAATGATAAATGTAAATAATTAATAGATCAACCATCAATTCAACAAACAACAATAAGCAAACTGGACAAAAAAGGTATTGATATCAGAAGATAAATAAAAGTGTTACCCTTCGTACAAAAAAAAAAGATAAAATAACAAGGCCATAGGTGCAGGTTATTGTATGAGAGAGAGAGAGAGACCCAAAAGTGACTTACGTGTCCGGGTAGCGAACACCCACGTCTAAGGCGTGCTTCCCTTCACGTGTCCTGATAAAAGGTAATATTCGAAATTAGGACAAGCCACATCGCATGTCCACAAATCCATATGTATCCGACATGTATCCGTGTCCAATTCGTGTCCAACACATGCACAAAAGTGACGAAACCCATTAAAGTGTGTCTTCATAACCCATGAGGATGTAGGGAGTTGTGGGGAGTGATATTGGCAGTGGATTTTCCATAAGGACGCGCCAGGCTCGCGGCTAGAGCTGTTTCTATTTAGGTGGCATGGAGGTAGGGTTGGGAAACAAAGGCAGAAAGCCTTGGTTGTCATCCCCTCTACGCTTGATGTAATTTCTATAGAGCAAAAGCAATAGGAGGACCTTTCAAGAAGCAAAGGAGCAATACAAACTTAAATTTGTTTTTCTTTTTTATCATGTTGCATAGTTATGTTTCTGGGGACGTAGTTCGTAATCTTGATACTAGTGTAGATTTTTTAAATTCCGCTCACTTGTGTTTCATACAGTGTTATTAAAGACGAGAGGTGCATCGAGATGCAAAACCCTGTGGAGCCTCAGGCGGAGAGACGCGTGGCGAGGCGCACACCTTATCAAAGTGAGGTGCACATTATCGACATAAAAAAGAAAATATAATATATATTTGATATATGAGATAAAGCGCAATTTATTAAAGTACCAAATCACAAATGTCTTACAAATAACAAAAAAAAACTATAGTAGCAAATCATTCAGTCATCATACAAATAATAACAGAAAAAAAGTAGATAAAACAAAAAAATAATAACAAAAAAAATAAAAAATAATAACAAGAAAATATAAAAAAAATAAAAAATAAAAAAGTACTATGTAGTACTTCTTTTGTAGGAGAATAAAAAGAGAGAGAGAGGAGCGGCGCTTACTTTCGTGCAACGGCTACGGCGACGACCAGCAGCGACGTCGTGTGACGGAGATCAGATCTGAGTTTTGCGACGAGCAAATCTGAAAAATTACATGAGGCACACAAGCGAGGCACGTGCCTCATCGAAGTGGTTGTGCCGTACCCACGTTGAGGCGCCGTGTGTGTGCCTCACTATGCCGCGCGCCTCTAACAACACTGGTCTCATACCGTTTTTCAGTGGCCTTTTTGTTTGGGGCTTTTGAGGTTATTACCTTTCAATGCCTTATTAATACAAATTTACCGTAGTTATCAAACAAGAAGTACGCAATGGTATCCACTAAAATAGAAAAGGCATATATATTAGTTTTGCAAGTCAAATATAAAATGAGCCCGTAATGAAAAGAAAGAAAGCAATTGGGGTGTGCAAAAAAACCACCAACCCGCTAACTCCCACCAACTCAAACGCATGCAGTAGGAGAAGGTACAAGGATTGGGTCACGCAAGTTGGATGATAAATAAAATAACAAAAAAAAATTGATCTTATCCATAGAAATTGTTAAACAAATAAAGGTTAATTTTACTTACCTCCTGAGATTTCTGACAAATATTGGGACCTCTTTTGTGGTTTTTCAAATTGCACAACCCCCCTAAACGACGAAAAATACCCCCACCAAAACCACCCTTTGCGCTCTCTCTCTCCATTTGCTATAAACACGCCTTTTGTCATGCCCACCCCATTAAAACCTCTCCCACGGCTGCTAACTAGAAACTCTCCCACAGTCGCACAAGCCCACAACCAACATCGCCCCATCCTCTACCAAACCCACAAATACCCAATTTTATTGCATCCTTGTAATCACCCAAAACTTTATTCTCTTAACTCCCCAATTTTTTCATAATTCATGAGGTAAAGGACGAGTTGTGTTGATGTTGCACACAAGGAAATTGCAGTGGCCATGGTCAAGACCTCACTCTCTCTCTAACTCCACTGCTCTATGTATTTTGTATATTCATTCACTTCCCCGATAATAAAATCTTGTGTCCGTCCCTAGTCGTGGTTGTGGGGCCGCATGGGTGGATGATCAAGGGCGGTGAGACAACCTGGTGGCTTTTGGGATGTAAATGGTCAGGATGACTACAAACATTATCTTCCATCTTTGTTTTGTGTTTATATATCTATATACGCATTACATTCATCTACATAATTAGTATAGGGGTTGGGTTAGGGTGGTTAAAGAAGGAAGGAGGATATTGTTTGGTTGTGAGACTTATAAGGGTGCTATGTTTGGATGGCTAGTATGTTGAGGGGGAATGTGAATGCTATTTCTGATCTCCACAATTCCACCGTTTGGATATAGCAAGACTAGGAATGTAATTCCATATCTCTCATTCCAATATAAATAAGATTCCTATAGTGAGGAGGAATCTGATTCCTCCACCCTCCTCTTTAATCCCTCATCAAGGAATTAAAAAAAAAAAACTTGTCAAAATTATTTTACTATTATCCCCCCCCCAACTCATGCCTATATACAATTATGTTGTAAATTATAAATAAATTATCCTTATTTCATGTTTTTTATTGGAAAAAAATGAAATTTTTTATTCATTTTAATCCCTTGTTATACCTAGTTCTAAACATTATTCTGCACAACACATAATTTTGGCAAAAAAGAAAAAACTTGACACATCACCGTGAACGTGATTAAGGCTATGTTTCATATAAATTGATTGTTTTGGATTACTTTTGTCTTTACTAAACTTTTTACATCTTTTAGTTAAAAAAAATCACTAAAGACAAAAATAATACAAAAAAATCCAACTTGTCCCAAACTGGGTCTAATATGTCTGTCACGTTTTATATCATTTTGTATAATATTGTCAACAATATTATCGTAAGTATATTTTAAAGCACAAGCTATGATGTACAATGCGACTATGAAATTCTAAATGAAGTTGAGAAATTTGGCATGCCCATATAAAAAGTGTGTTTTTGGAAAAAGTAATTAAAAAAACAATTGTGTTGCTATGTTTCAAATGGTCAAACCAAGTGCATGAGTAGGATTTTAATTTTTTTTCCTAAATACACCAAAACGCTTGAATAAGATTACCAAGTATCACTAGGAATAAGATTCCTAGGAATGAGATTCTTATTCTTGGTATTTGTTTCTGTCATCCAAACACAGCCTACAGCCTACAGGTATTCTTGGCATTTACAAATTAGAAAAGGGTGACATCAGCCTAAAACAATGGATTCTGCTAAGATTTGAACAGAATGAAGAATTGGGGGGGGGGGGGGGGGGGGGAAGAATGGCATTGTCTGAAAAAGGAAGGGAGGGCAATACAATTTAGAAACCACAAGGGAAGTACCTACATTTCTAACCCACCCAACCTGCCAGTTAATGAGTTGAACCAATTATGTTCCTATGTTTCAAATGGTCAAAATGCTTGAGTAGGATTTTAATTTTTTTCATAAATACACCAAACACGTGAATAAGATTAGCTAGGTATCACATTCCTAGGAATGAGATTCCTATTCTTGGTACTTGATTCTTGTCATCCAAACACAGTCTAAGGGTATTCTTGGCATTTACAAATTAGAAAAGGGTGACATCAGCACAAAACAATGGATTCTATTAAGATTTGAAAGGAATGAGGAGGGGGGGGTGGGGGGGTTGTGGTGGCAGTGTGAGATAAAGTAAGGGAGGCCAATGCAATTGTAGAAACCACAGACGTACCTACATTTCTATCCCACTGATCCTCTCAAACCACTAGTCCTAAACTGCCAAAATATATAACCAACCTGCTGGTTAATGAGGATGGGCGGTTCGGGGAGATTAGAAAATGCTCAATCCGAGGAGGAGGAGTTGAATATTTCCTCCCAAAACAAACGCCAAACTGACCTGTGCATGCCCCGAAGTAGTAGAATACTTTTCCACAGAGTATGGAGTACAGAACATGATATCTATATTGCTTCTCCTTTACATTTCACAATTTTATGCGAAAATACTTTTGATATATACATCTTTTCCTAATTTATTAGTCATAAAAGATGCAATATATGTTAATATATCAGTATTCATGATGTGTCCATGATGTATCCATGATGTAGGATAGCGTGAGGGATTTAGAGTTTAAAAAGGGTAACATAAAGGATAAGATTAGAGAATGAAAATGTGAGAATGATGAAATTATTTTGGATCTGTTCCTGGCACTGTTACAGTTGTTTTTATGTAGAAAAACAAGGAGAATAAGGGGGAGAAGATAGTACAAGGAATCACTCTAGGTTATCATTGCATCACACAAACCTAAAAAAGCTCTGAAATTTTGTGTAAAACCTTATCTCCATTGAATTAGAAGCATTACATAACTTTATATAGAGACTAGACAACTCATACTCCCAAAAGAAATGGAATTCCTATTTAGAAACACTTTGATTCTCAAAGCTATCCTAACCCAAATAGGATATATATATAATACCTAAATAAATAACTTACCCATACAATGATCTACTAGTAATGCTAATTGCAGCCCCCTAATGGCTCAGGGCCCACACCAAATTTAACTTCTTATAAATTAATCTTCTGCTCAATACTAAAATTACTAAAAAGGACACTCA
>BRYF01000008.1:17470000-17475000 GCA_030159135.1 Actinidia polygama
AAAACTAAATTAGTCGTTCCAAACATGGCTATAAATAATTATGCCATAGACTTGACTTTTAAATTCATTCTCCCAAATTCTTGCAAGCCTAAAAGCTCTTCGTGTTGGAAAGCCAGATTCTCGTATACTCATGATAGCATGTATAGACTGAACATAAAAATCTCTCCTTTAATATGTATTATCTTAAATTGCGGAATAAAAAATTATACATGCGAGATTTTTTTGAATTGATCTCGCTAAAACTGAAAACGAACCGCATCTCTTATTATGAACTCGACTCTCAAGGCACGTTGCTATATTTTCTTATGCACGAACTTGAACCGGAGTGTGGACTCCAAAAAACGAATTCGTTTGCTCTCAATCTATCTCTAATATTCTAAAATAATATGTGTAAATACATGTAACCCTAGAAAGATACTAACTACATATTTATAGGATGTAACATGATCCTAGGAAGTTAACAAGGAAAAAACTCTTCATAAAACTAGGAAACCCTAATCCAACATGAACTAGAGTCTTAATGTCATAAATTATAATTCAATCCATTAAGGAATTATAATTGCACTCTCGTCCTTATCTCAAAATTATATTTCGAGCTTCTTATTATTAAATACTTATTTATCCTCATATTAAGATTTCAGATATCCACTGATTAAATATAATTGTCAATAATATTTAATCAATATCTTTAAATTCTTTGAGCATTTTTACTTAACTTATTTGATATATCGTATTTAAAATTCACCTGCATGGTTTAACATCAAAACTTATAAGCTTTTTTAAAGGGATATCATCAGTTTCTTTTACCGGAATGTGAATTCTGTCAAAATAAATATCCACCATACACAAAATGCTGTCATCCAATTGACCGAGATTATCTACACATAAGATATCTCACTCTTTTAGCAACTCAAAATGATATACATTATATATATGTCTATTAATTATATCGGGATTGAGAGTATAAACACTTATAATAACTAGGGGTACTAATTATTTTATAAAGGTAGTACAAAAATAATATAACCCTAATGGTCCCGTTCAATATACACAAAGTGTACTAGCATAATGAGTTGAAGCTACACTGCTTTCCGCAACCAAGACATGCTTGCTAAAATATTATGTCACAATCCTATCGATAGTGTGTCCAATTCTATCTAAAATTATGAACTATAAAGACTTATATTTCGCAAGAACTGATGATAAGATCTACACACTAAATTGTCTACTTCACAAGTACTAACGATAAGATCTACACACTAAATTGTTTACTATATAAAATAAAATACACGCATACACAACAATAATAATGCAAACATCGCCCACATCAATTATCATCAAAATGGAATAACAAACTTTATTAATAAATAATTAGGTCAAAAACTATTTTCACTACCAAAAAATCATAACTTTTAGTATAAATTTCTAATACTTCTGACTTCTGAGTCCTTCACAGTTTCAATTAAAAGTCATTTTCAATACATAATTGAATATGATTAATAATAACTCCTATGACCTTTTGGTCTTATATTAAAAACAAAATATAATATTTTATTAACAAGGGCCAATGAAAAGAAAGAATGTAATAATCAACACATATCATTATTTATGTTTGGAGTAAACCAAAATTAATTTTGTTGACTAATATATGTTTATTTTGTTCTTATTTTCCTAATCCATCCAAACAAGAGAACTTTTCCCATCATTTCCTTTTCCTTCCATTCCCTTTACAAATTCAAGGAAAATGCCATGGGTACCCCAATATTGCACCCCAAATGCACACCTGGGTGAGGTGGAGCATTTGGATCATGTCAGCCAATACAAATACTCCACCTCACCCAGATGTGCATTTGGGGTGCAATATTAGGGTACCCATAGCACTACTCCAAATTCAAACCTCAAACGCAATCACTTTGAATTTTATATGAGTAACTAATAAGAGTGATATAAAATATTTAAAGCTAATTAAAGATTATAGTTATACAAAAAATATATCTCTTCTATCTCTAAAACCCCTTCTATTTTAGTTTCAAAAGCCATATATTACTAAACCTGTTATATTCTTGTTAAAATTGAAAACTAACGCTTTTGATTTAAAATTTACGTCCATCCAAATGGAGTTTATGCCATATTTCACAATGGATATGGAGGTGAGGATTGAATTATTAGTTATTTGGGGCCTATTTAACTATATTATAATGCAAAAATTAAACTTTGGACTAATAGTATATTGCGATTGTAAATCCCCAAAAATAAAAAATTAGAAATTCTGAGAGGTGGTATTCTAATCCATTCTCATGGGATTAGTTGTGAAATGCCTATTTTATCCCCACACTACATAAACAAACATTAGTATCTATGGGGGGCACAAAGTGGAATTGTGAGATATTAAGTAAAAAGAAAACAAACATTACTATTGATTATCCATGGATTATAAACAAACATATGTTATGTGTGGGATAACATTAGACTAGTTTTCCAACTTTATTTCTCTCCTTGAAATTGGGATTGAATTACAAATCCAATGAATTAAAATCTACTATAAAAAACGTGGCATTAGGGTGTAAATAGAATTAATAAGTAGATAAACACAACAAAATCTATGTGGCCCTGGCTTCTCTGAAGTTCAGTAAGTGGATTGCACGGTATAGTCTAATTATTTTGGATCTTATTTTGGATTCATTTTGATAATAAAAATTATTTATATTGTAAACTTCATTGTAAAGATTAATATTATAAAAAATCACATGGATCGGACACAGTTCAATATTTATTCAGTACTATTTTATAATTTAATAAATGAGTGTGAAACATATAATTGTACCTATTTATCTTGATATAAATTGATATGGATCTATCATTGATCTGTATTCTATCAAAATATTTTTTTACAGTATTAAAATTTTTTATGAAGTCTATAATATGAACAATTTGAATCAATAAAATACACCTGTGCATTCTAAACATGAACCGTGGAGAAATCTGTTCCAGTCTATTTTGCCTTCAAAATCTTACTTTATCCCTCTGCCAAGTAAATGCTTTCTCTAAATTAGGTATTCTCTTTTTTACTAAAATAAAATTATGATCTATTGTATTGTACAATCTGACACATGATTTAGTTTGTTTAGGTTTTGCTGTTTGTCACAAAGTTATGAAATTTTAGAACTATGTCTCTATCCAAATTTTGGTAAGTTAGTTTTTGAAATATGATAAAACTTGAGATATGATAATAATTGGCTTATTTAATTATTGAGTACAAAAATTCATTAATGTTTAATTTTAAGCAAAATTTCAAGTGAAATATCATATATAGGGTTCTTAACTGAGATTCGAAGAATCCATATAATAAGATTCTCATTAATAATTATCTATGTTTAGGTGACCATAATCTTAAGTAGTAATAACAAGATTCTCATTAATAAATATCTATATTTGGATGTTCACGATCTTGAGTGGTAATAAGATTCTCATTAATAAGTATATCTGTTTGGATGACATTCTAAGCAAAATTTCAAGTAAAATACCAGATATAGGGTTCTTTACTTGGATTCGAAGAATCCAAATAACGAGATTCTCATTAATAAATATCTATATTTGGATGACCATGGTCTTTAGTAGTAATAACAAGATTCTCATTAATAAATATTTATGTTTGGATGACCAAGTTATTGAGAGGGTTCTTTACTTGGATTCAAATAATCTAAATAACGAGATTCTCATTAATAATTATCTATGTTTGGATAATCACAGTATTGAGTAATAATAATAAGATTCTTATTAATAAGTATATATATTTGGAAGACAATTTAAAGCAAAATTTAAAGTAAAATACTGGCGTCTTTTACTTAGATTCGAAGAATCCAAATAACGAGATTCTCAAAAATAATTATCTATGTTTGGATAACCATAGCATTGAGTAATAATAATAAAATTTTTATTAATAAATATCTATGATCACAAGCGGGAAAAAAATTCTTATTAATAAATATCTATGTTTGGACGATAATTTTAAGCAAATTTTCAAGTAAAATAAATACCATATTCTCAACTTGGATTTGGAAAATCCAAATAATGGGATTCTTATTAATGATTATTTATGTTTGGATTACCATAGTCTTGGGTAGTAATAACAAGATTCTGTTGATAAATATCTATGTTTGGATGCCCGTGATCTTGACTGGTAATAAAAATCGCATTATTACGAGTTTTATTCCCAATAATTTTATTATTTGTGGTAATCCTTTTGTTGGGTAAGTATTTTTGAGGTAGTCCTATTCAAGTAGTTGGATTAAATCTTCAATCGCTTCATGACAAGAATCCGTGAATTGAGGCTCTTTTATTTTAAGACCATTGGAGTACAGTGAGCAAATCAAACCAATAAATAATTTTATATATATATAAAAAAACTTATTACAAAACATGGGGGATGACGACTTATCTCCTTTTCTTTTATATTTCTCTTCCTCCTATTTTTTAAAATTATAACAAAATTGAATAAGATTGTGTTTGGATTAAGATTTTGGTGACGAAAAATGGAAAGGTAAGGAAAAATCTAGAGGATCTAATTTTCTTGAATTGTTAAATTTTCTAACTTTTTAATTTCGTTACAAAATTCTTAATCCAAACGCAATCTAAGAGATTTACAAAAATGTAAAAATTTTATTTAATTTGCAAAAAGTTTAATAAAAATAAAAAATATTCATTTGTACTCGATTAATTGTCTAGATTTCTTGTCTTTAGTGGATACTTTTTTGAATTTGAATATTATTTTTGATATGGGGTAAAATATCCGTCAACTAACGACAAGTTAGGGATTTCGCCATGATACTACCTCGTCCCTGCCAATACTCATGTCATCAGTCGTTCTCCATCTCGCTAATGGGCGACGTATCATCGCCAGTAATCAACATGAATCTAAGCTCTCCAGTCTCTATACCATAGATGGGCGAGGTAAAGTACATTGACTCATCAGAGACTATCACCATATGGACTCCATCTCC
>BRYF01000008.1:17500000-17512500 GCA_030159135.1 Actinidia polygama
TTTATTCTCACTTAATTTATTATGCTTGTCCCCGCTTTGCCATTTAATTCGACCTATGAACGCCTCCAACTTTTCATTCATTGGCATCAAATTTACATTCCTTAGGAATATCTCATATAAGAGATGTGGTGATGGGGATAGGGGTGATAAACAAATCAAGCTGCTCGAGCTTGACTCGTATTTTAATTTTTAAAAATAAACCAAGCTTGAACATATTTTTTAAGGTTGCTAAACTTTCAAACAGAACTTGAACAATTTACTATTCAGCTTGAATACGCTAACAATGTATAAAAAATTGATGCTACTCGAGATCGGCTCGATTAAAGCTCGTTTGAGTTCAGTTCGCTTAATAAATAAGCCAAATTCAAACTTATTTTTAAAGCTCGTTAAGATTTTTGTTGAGAATACAATAAATAATAAAATTATCGCTTTCTCTAATAGCTTAAGTTTTTAATGAGTTGGTGATTAACCATTTCACATAGATCCTGTGTTCAAACCTCATTAACCTGCTTACGAAGGAGAGTTCAGCCACACGTGTAGGTGCATGTTTATAATATAATAAATAATAAGAGTTAAAAGAGTCCGACCACACGTAAGGGGTATAAAGCTACATGGTTACATTAATTAAGGATTTGAAAACATCAAAATTAGTATCCAACTTTAATTTTTTTAAAAAAATAAAGTTGCTAACTTAATACAATATATCAATGGTGTTCACCATTTTCTGCACTAGCGTATAATGTGTACAAATATCCTTATAAAAAAAGTTGGTGCGCGTGCCGGACACAAGCAAAGACTTTTGTAGGTATCTTAAATTTATCATGAACTATGGATTTCTTTATAATAGTTGGTGTGAGTTAGACAGAACTATCAAAATTGGTATTTTTGCAAAGGTTTTAATTACACTTTATCCCTTTAAAGTATTGACCAATTCTCACTTCAACCAAAAATAAATTATTCTCTCACATTGGCTCTTCAAGAGAATTAAAGTGCTGCCAATTAATCCCAATCTCCAAACTCCATACATATTTACAAATTATTAACAAAATAATACATGTGCTACCCACATATGATTCGATTTAAGGCCTAAAACCCATAACCCAAACCAATTAACCCTAAAAACCTCTAACATTAACCCAAACCCCACTAGATTTTTGCCACCCATTACACCATCCCTTATCAACAGTCGCAAACTACAGCAATAACACAAGCCGCCGCCGCAGTCAGCATTGATCTTGTCTCCATCTCTCTCTCTCTCTCTCTCTTCCCGCTTATGTGTCTTGATATATAAGAGTGATTACAGGGTTGATTGATTTTGGTAACGGTGGTTCTTGGAGGTGTTTGGTGGAGGTGATTTTTGACTTTTGCAGTGGTGATTTGGGTGTTTGCAAGGGGGGCGTAGTGGTGATCTAGTTGTTCGTAGTGAAGGTGTGGTGGTGATTAGGTGGTGTAGATGAATTGAAGTCTCGGTGGAGGTCCTTCCTGGTGTGGTGGTTGGAGGAGGTGAAATAGGTGAATTGTGGCTGGAGAAGGTGTGGGGAGGGTTTGGGAGTTGGGTCTTAGGTGGTACTGGGTCACGAGTCTTGGGTCTTAAGGTGTGGATTGGATTGTTGAGTTATAAGGCCATGTGTTCCATGTGGTGCTACGTGTAAATTCTCGTCCAGTAATTGGATAGAAGTTAACAATTGGGTTGATTGCTAACACTCCATCACTAAAGGTACAATGTGAGAAAATTATTAGTTAGAGGGCCAAAGTGAAAAATTTCAATATTTTAAGGAAATAAAGTGTAAATAACCCTTTAGCAAATATATATATGTTTTTTTATTAACCACGTATTATCAAAGACAGACCTTTATTTGGTCCACTCAGACTAATCTTGTGACCTGTGGCAGCTAGCCCTTCGCATTACAGAATGTAAACATGAATATGCGACGCAGCAGTCAGGAATCAAGACCTGTGGTAGCTAGCCCTTCACATTACAGGATGTAAACATGAATATGCGACGCAGCAGTCAGGAATAAAAAATGGGACCTCTAAGTGTTAGCTCACATCCCGAACTCTCGTCTTTTGCCACTACGTCATGTGCTTAGGGACGGGGTGAAGTTACGAACCCAGGACCTAAGTCTTAGTAAGACCATCGTTTTACCACTTTGGCCAAACCTTAACTTCCTTTAGCAAATATACTTGAATGGGACTATGGTGGAGGACCCGTCAGTGCATAGAATTAAAGATGGTGGAACTTATTTATTTCGTTCATATGTGGCTTTTTCTTATGATTGGAGAGGCAAGCTGGGGATGTTCTAGATTATTTCAATAAAATGAAAAAATAATAATAAGTTCAAAATCTTCTTAACCATTTGTGGTTATAAGACCTCTTATAGAAATATCACCTTATAGCAATTTATTTTTAGTGAAAAGAAAAAAAGAGTTGTAGAGCTACAATTTCGTACAAAGAATATCCTAGTAATTATTTAAAAATAAATTAACTAAATTTTATTTATCTGAATCAACCTGACCAAAATTCTGACTACGCCACGGAGTCCAATAACTGAACTTTATTTCGATATTTAAAGCTTGTACATTACAATGAAAGGTATTTTTCGTTGAGTTTCCTTTTGTTGTAACATAAATATTTCCATTTGTACGCACATTCAAAACGCAGCTGCTTGCTTCTCACATCCTTGATAAATTTAGTAAGAATCAACCATAAACACTTTTTATTTTATTTGTTTTTTAATTTTCAACTTTATTCAACCAATAACCCTTAAGTAGACATTATGCAGCTGCTATTATACGCTTGGGTTCGATGCTTCTTATCGTATGCTCGATCGAGGACTAACAAACACACCGCTTTGTGATTAAATTTAGTGTTGATAAAGCCCCAAACAACCCAAAACCTCGATCTCAAGCTCACGTGGATCGCTAGCGGCAACCCCTTCCTCATGTCAAGCATGTCCTGCATAGCCCTCCCGGCACCATACACAGGCTTATTCGTTGTCCCAATGTATAATTGAAACAGTGTTGAGCCATCACTCTCTGCATATAGTTTTGGACCCTACAAGATCATAGTAAATGATGAAAAGGATGTGTTTAGTAGAAAAACTAAATAATGGGGCTAAAAAAAATATAACAATTTTTGCGGGTCATGCATGTCTAGCAAAACTCATAGAGCATCTCCAAAACTTAATTCCAGTGTTTCCTAAAACTCAAATTTGCTACTATTGAGGATGCTTACTGTAGCTTGTTAGCTGCAATTTTTGCCTTTTCCTCTATTGAAAATTGTGCTAGAGTATTTGCAATAATTTCCAGTTATTGGCCAAAAATAACTTAAAAAAAGTTGAAAAAACTGATTTTTTAAATGCGTGATACTTTTTAACTTCTGCTTTTGAATAATCAACTTTTAATACAAGCTCAGCTAAAACAAACATCCCCGTTAGCGCAACTTCTTCTTTTTTCTATTTTGAAAGCTGTGCGAGAGCAACAACTTCAACTTCAGCTTCTGAGCTAAACACAACTTAATAAGTGTTGAAAAATACTGATATTTTGAAACTCCATTTGGTACATACTTAATTTTCAACTTTTGCTTTTGAATAATCAACTTTTAACACAAGTTGAGCTACGACAAACACCAAATATTAATTACATGAATAGGATCCACTGTTTGAAAATAGGTAATAAAAATTGAATTGAGGTAGAAATTTAGTATGCTTACATAGGAAAAGGCTAAAGGAAGATTGGCAAAGGACAATTCCATGAGTGGAGGATGAATGTGAAGGCCAAAGAGCTTGGACTTGTTGTCTATCACTAAATCCATTGAACAATTGCAAGTGAGGATTTTAGTTGAAACACCAGAGGCATCCACTCCCTCTCCTAGCCCAAATTCTCTAATTCCTGCTATCTGCAACAAATTTTTAACCCTATATTAAGGAGAAAATATTAACAAATAAATAAAAAATAAAAAATTATATATCGAGATACATTTTATCAGCTACCTTAGTATAGTCTCTTGGTATTAAAATTTTAAGAATTACGTTATATATTAAGGAATAAATAAAACATTAATTCTCACTCACTGATGTGTCAAGCTTTATCGGAAGTTTGGTATTTGCATGAAATTGGTACCAATATATTAATATGATAAAAAAACTCGTGGGCTTGGCGACTAAAATTAGTAAGATTGGTTAGTTTGTATAATATTAATTAAAGAAAAATTACTATAGTTCAACAATGATATTTATCTTCTATAAAAAAAAGAACAATGATATAATTAAAGGTCTATTTGTTTATATATAGGTTTGTACAGCAGAGGCTTGAGCCCCTTGACTTTGAAGAAATTGCAAATTTTGTTTTAGAATTCTTTTTTTTATACTTTGGCCTCTCTGAACAAACAACTTGGTTCCGCCCCTGTTTGTACCCCTCCCCCCCCCCCCCCCTCTCTCCCTTTTTATCATTTCTTTTCTATATAAATCACATTTCAATCAAAATAAAAAATCAAATGTAATAATTACATGGGTAAAATTAAAAAATCAATGGAAAGTCAGTGTAATATTTTTTCTCGTAAAAAAGTTGGATTCCCTAAAAAGGACCATCCATATGAGATGGAGAGTGTATATCTAACAGTTACGAGTTATATATGTCACATTAGATGATGAATCAAAATGGTAAAAAAATACGGTAATCACAATAATTTTTTTATTTCAAATTGGTCATTAAATAGTCATTTTAAGTTCATGATGATAAAGCTCTAGATAAGAATTAAAGCTGTTTTTATTGAATAATAATACTAAGTCATTTCATTTAAAATTCCCACATGTATACAAATGAAACCCAAAATAGCAAATTATAAAAAGTAATCCACGTGTAAATTGCTCGGCCCACAGGCCCAAATCCTAGGGCTCCAGGCCCGAAGTTATATTCTGGGTATTCGTTATTTCAATTGTAAAAAGAACAATGGGCCTGGCCCAGTCATGTGAAGGGCACTTGCGGCCCAACTATTGGGCCTAACCTTGGCATTTAATCTCGGTCCCATTTTCTTTGTCCATTTTAATTATCAACTATTTTTTTTTTGTATCTAAATTATTATCCATTTTTCACTTTTGATACATAAAATGTACTATCATTCTTCTTCCCTTATTAAATTCAAATAATAATGTTAAAACTCTAAATTTTAATAAATTACAATAAATAACAAAATTAGATAAAAAATGAACAATAAATACATTGAAAGTTGAACAAACTTCATTACATTCTAAAAAATGAAGAATTATACATAAAAATAAATATATATTGAAAAAAATTTTAGGAAAATTAAAAAATTCATTAATAAGTTGAATTCTCGAAAAGGAACAAGTAAAATGGGACGGAGGGAGTATTAGATTTACTCTTTTGCCTGTCTCAATTAAAAGAGACAATTTATGCGACAAATCTATTTTTTTTATATATTGATGCTTTTCAATTATTGAAAAGTAATTTTAAAAAGTTTTAACTTTTTATAAGTGTGCTTACTATTTTGACTCTTGGATTCCCAAATTCTAAGCTTTGGGAGATTTGGGCTGATATTGTCTTGGCTCTACCATCGAGGCAACTTTCTCAAAGACCCACTTTTACACAAAAAAAGAGAGTCCAATAATGTGATTGGTGTTCACTTATTATCAAAGTGGGTAAAAAAGACTCACCCATATGTGATTGGTTGTTTCAATAAAGTTGAGCTCGTTTGAGGCCAATGAATGAACGTAGTGAAATATCAAATAATAAATAGGAACATAATTGTTAATGATCATTGTGATATCCACCTTGATAATCGAAGACGTTTTGTAAGGCTCTTTGAACAAATTGTCTGTAAAAAATTAAGTCGATCTGACATTTATAACGGTTATTTGATTGAATCTCATTTGCATTTAAACATAAAGATAGTTTTTATAATGATTATCTATTTTTACAAGATAAAATGTACATCAATCGTGCAATTACCAATGTCTAATAAACCTGTAACGAATGTCTCATATTACTGATCCATTTTTACTATCTGGACATCTAAAAAATCGTTTATAATTTTTAATTTATATTATTTTTGATGATTTTAAAAACTTTGTAGAAAAGAAATAATTGAGATCTTTTGATTGGTGTAAAAATATCTTAAAAAATTATTCATGAAAAATATATTATTTGTTAATTCGATTAAAAAGTATGAATATCATAAAAAAGACAAGTAAATTGGGGCAAAGAAGAATTTAGGAAGACATAAGTGAGCTAAGATGCTAGCACTAACTGTAGTTTGCTATCCTATTGACATGATGTTCTATTCCAAGGAATTTTCACCAATAATTGCATTATTTGATTGTCCACAAGTGAAAAACAAATGTGATCAATTTCAATTAATTTGATTTTGTGCGTGAATGATTTACGACCCAAACTCTATCGTCCACATAAGGCAGCACCCAACGTTTCAAAGTTCTATTTTCATCGGAATGATCACGAGCCCTACAAAAATTAAGTGGATCTACGCGATGAACTATTTTTGCTTAGCCTATTCATTTTCATTGAGAGTAGGAGGGGACGATCAATGTGGCTTCTTTACGTGGGCATGGCCACATATATAAATTCTCTGGATAAGTTCAGCAATGATGGCAATACTAAACGATTGGCCATAACTAATTCTCCACTTCACTGAAGCGCTAGAGGACACCGAACCATTCAAAGGAAATAATCTAGAGATATCATAACATTCCACACCTCAAACTACTGGGGGTATTGCTAGACCACCACCCAGTGACGAACCTATGAAATGATTGATTCAAATATAATCACTGTAGACAGGAGCGGGCCCAGATAACAAGACACTGGATGATAAAGTTGTGACAGATTTTTTTTTACTAATAGAAAAACTGAGTTATATTGGTGAAGCTTTTTCAGTGACATATCACATTCAACCAGTGTGCTAGCTAGAGCCGTGGTTAACGTATTAATAATGATTGTATAGTTTACAATGGGAAATGTCATAGGCACAACCATATAACACCCTAAATGCACATTTAAATTGACCGAGTGTGGGACAGTGGCAGAGCCAAAAATTTTATTCAGGGGGTAACCGTTAAAAAAAATTCTGAGAAGGCATTTATAATTTTTGAGGGGCAAATTGAAAATAATTTCTAAAACTATAGGCAAAAAAAAAAATTCCAAACTTGAGGGGAGGCAGCTGACCCCCTGGCCACGTGGTGGATCCGCCACTGGTGTGGGGTGAAAGGACAGGGTGAACCCCACACCCAATCAATTCAAATGCAATACCTCATATGCTGTGCATTTGGGGTGCTATATGATTGTACCCATAGCATTAACCGTTTATAAAAGCATGATTATAGTAAAATATACAAGAAGTTTTAGCTTGCATGAGAAAGAGAGAGAGAGAGAGAGAGAGAGAGAGAGAGAGTTTATGTAGGGTACCTTAAGAGACATTTTGGGGGGTGGAGGCTTAGTAGCAATGTAGAAAACCAACAACGCAACCCCCAAACTCACCAAAAACCTCCACATCACCTGTAAACAAAACCAACCCAACGAAGACGAAGTCCGAAATGACAAATACCTCCACCACCAATCTTTTCCAAATTCGTCCTCACACTCCTCCTCATCGTCATCATCACCACCGTCAACCCCATCGCGAAGCACCCCAATCGGACGGCTCTCGCCTTTCTCCGCCTCACCCAGGACGTAGGGGACCTTTTTCTGGTGGAGGAACGAGTGGTTGGACCCGCGCGACGATGGGCACCGTGAGAGCGCGAACCGGGAAGGGTCGGGCTGGTCGAGGCGGGTCGGGGAGTGGAAGGCGGATTCGGTGACTGCGGTGTGGGCGTGGGAGTGAGTGGATGGGCTCTGCACGAAGTAGAGGGCGTAGGGGTAGGATCGGAAAAGCGCTTCCTCCTCTGAGTCCATTGTGCAGAGAGAGAAAGAGTGAATGTGTGTATGTGTGTGTGTGTGTGTGTGTGTGAGAGAGAGAGAGAGAGAGAGAGAGAGAGAGAGAGAGAGGGGAATGATGTTCTGACAATGGGGAAGGTGGTGTTTTGGGGGCCTTTTTAAAATGTGGGAAAAGAGACGTTGCTTTCGTGGGAAGGAGCTTGGGTTGGTCACGGTTGTATGAGCCATATTTAGATCCAGCTAACTAGACCCAGAAGATAAAGAAAAATTCTACAAGAAATAAAATATTAGTAGGTATTTTAGTATTATTACAGGGGTAATTCTGGTATATAAAAATTTGACTCGTCTCAAAACGCTTAAGCTTCACCAAAAATTAATGTTGCTTTATTATATTAGTATGTACTATGTATACGCCGAAAAGATACATCAAAAAGTGCATATAAAGATTTATATATAGTTTAAATGCATTTAAGCTATGGTCATGTGGATATCATAATCAGAATTTTAATCTATATCGTATATAAAATTTTTGTGATTTTTTTCTTTTTTCCAGATTCTATTCTTATAGAAACTTATAAAAAAATGTTACGTTGCTTTTGTAGATAAAAACATCGTCATGGGTACGTTATTTTGTTCCACAATGAATGGTTCACTACTTCACTTGATACATAAATTCTATATAAATCTTTAGTTTGTTTATCATTAGCGGTGATAAATAGTAATAGTATATACTAGGGTGACTATAACTGTGTATATAATAATTGGTTATAATGTGTAAAAAATACAAAAAAAGCTACTACAAGACTTGAAATTTATAATCACTAACTCCAACCACATTTCTTTTAGAATCTCGAGATTTAGAAGTCATTGGGATGTAACCATCTAACCCAGGAAAAAAAAAGCGTATTGCTTCGAAGCTCATGTAAAATAATGTGACAAGTATTGAATTTATTTATACTTCATTTTGATCTAGAATTTGAATATAAATTTTTGTATAAATATTACTTTTTTAAGAGGCTTGGGTGTGTGTTGTGCCTGTTAGGCGTAAGCACATACAACACAGTATTGCCACGATGATTTGGGCCCACTAAGGGTCAAAAAATAAAATTAAAATCGTTCATTTTTTTTATTCGTTAAGTAGATCATTCATGAAGAAACTATATTTATCAGATATCGATAATTACATGATCAATTCATATTTATATTGATAAGATGAACAAAGTATGATTTTGAAAATAATTGTAAAACAAAGTGATCAGATGAAATAACTATATGTATCCGATTAGTTTAATTTCTTTCATAACTATATATATAAAAATTACTCAGATCATACCGTTAGGCCCTCGATGGGCCCAAATCATATTGGCAACAATGTGGACACAACACGCACACCCAAACCCGTTCCCAAATGGTTAGGAAAGAGGGAGTCCATTCTCTTTCCTTTCATTTTTATTCAAGCATAATTAATGAGAATCATATAAAAAAACACTCTTTAAAATAAATAAAAAATTAACTTAAAAAAATAATAATCTCAAAACAAAATTTCTTGAGCTTATTAAGCTAAGCTATAGCTAATCAAGGCAAGCCAAGCCACGTACTAAAAAAGCAGCCCCCCTAGAGTTGCGGCGGATTGCAAAAGTATACTTTCCTTTACACCGAATTTTTTCTCCTTTCATTGTCTGAGGGAATGATAACAATGTAAGCACGCTTTAGCATTTCATTTTCCTGTCCCAAATGCTGAGAACAAGTGTTGATTTGTCACGGACTCGCTCTTATTTTTCTATAACAAAGAAATGAATGCTATAAACTTTGAATAAAAATTATACATCTAGAAAATTATAAAGAATTTATGGCAAAATACAATTTATCCCTAACTTTCGATAACTGAGTTCGGGGTTACAATTTATTCCAAAACTAAAAGAAGATAATTTGTATATTTACTAACGATAGGGAGGTAAATCACACATGAGGTAAATCACATGAGAGTTATTTGCATATTTCCTAATCATTCATAGAGAGGTAACCCGTACATGAGATAAACCTCAAGGGTAAATGAATTTTGCCCTAGAATGTAAGTGTATGTTCGGAATGGTGTGACTATGCCAAAAGTAAATCTTGTTCGCATGTTTTGTGATGGGTAATTTTTTGAGCATGTAGCATTGTTGTACATAATTTTCTCGTTTAATTAAGATAATATGTGTTGATGTAAAAAACCGGGGATTCTAGTCGTCTTGCTAAATTTCACAAGCGAAAAGTCCTTGAGATGCCAAGTTGATAACCCAATGTATAAATTCAAGATGATCGCACATTAACAAACACGTGATCGAATTGTATTTGTGTTACAATTTACTCTTATAATTATACTTTGTCGTTCAATGACTCTAAGTTAAATATGAATCGTATGATTTGATTACGCGGCTACATATATTTAATCAATATTTTTTTAAAAATAACTTACATGTCAATACGAGCGAGTTGATAATATAAATAGCTAGACTCAAGGTGGGGCCCAACCAATACCTACCCAAATACTCTGCATGGAGATTTTTTTCTCTTTAGAGTTAATTATATTTGTGATTGTTGTGCTTCTTACGTTTGATTTGATGTATCTTGTGGCGGATACCTCAGTCTCATACAGAGAGAGAGAGAGAGAGAGAAAATGAAGTATGTAATTCTTTTGCTTGCTTAAGAAGTAATGATGAATTGTTATGGAAGGATGGCCACTGGTGGTCATGATGGAAGATAATTGCGAGAACATTGAGAAATAATGCAACGGGAGGAGTAGCTTTTGCTTTTATATCAAGACATAATGAATTCCACTGCTCATTGTCATAATTATGGGGGGAAAACTACTTACCCAAACAAATTATGAAAAATCTAGGGTTAATTTTCTAATTACACACAACTAATATATGTAATAGAAACACATCTTTGTATAGGATTAAACACATTTTTGAATTAAAACTGAGTGCAAGTCTGCAGATGTGAGCAAGCTTTTCTCATATCTGCATATATGGGGATGGAGCTTAGTTTGATTTGATTTGATTATTTCCACATTATCAAAGCAATTAATCCGAATTAAGAATGGAAACATGAGAAATATATAATTATTTCCTCCTATTTTATTCTAATTTTTCATTCAGTTACACTCAGTGATTGATATTCTCTGTCTATGATTCAGCAGCGCTACCGGCATCAAAAATTAGACTAAGAAAAGTTCTCTAAATCCAAAATGAATAGTTCAAATTCACTTGAATATGTGGAGTCATATAACTAATTAAAAGTGAATCTATATCATAAATTTTTGAATTTAGAAAATATTTTCCTGTTCTCCTTTGTGCTAGCGAGCAGGGTCGCTTCGAGTTCTCGACCGGCTTACAGAGATGTTTTCAGTTACATGGTGCGCCTGGAACCTAGCTTTCAGAAGGAGCAATGGACCGACACTAACATCTGAGCTTCCTACTCTTTTGGCACACATTTGAATCATTCATTTTAAATTTTAAAAAATTTTATTGATTTAAATTTGGGTATAGTAGGATTTCTGTATATGATTCGATGAATTTTAGTTGCTTTTCAAGAATGGTAGATAACTTAAAATCATGAGAGGTATGATACTGGGAAAGATTGTCTACCTAGTTGCATTCATAGAAGAATTATTCGGTGGAAAGCACCCAAGCCTCAATTTTTTTGGATAAACTACACTGACATCCCTTGTAGTTTATAACAAATACATTGTGCCCCTAAGTTTGGACTTATTATACCTGTTTCCCTTAGACACCCTCGTACAATTATGCACCCACTCTTTCACCACTACCACTAACATTGCAACATTATCTACACTTCCATTCGTTTGAAGCTACCAAAATTTGTCTTTCCCATCTCTCATCTCCACCGCCACCCACCCTCTTTTTTATCCTCACAGTTCCACCAACTAGCTCACTTCCCAAAAACACCTCCGGAATCTCATAAATCACTGACGCCCACTCCAAAAAACACAACACCAAAACGACCAAATCTTGAAGGCCACCACTAATCCACATCTCTGACCACCACACACACCGTCATCGACCACCACCACACCATGACATGCAAGTTGCGAAGGCGCTAGCATTGTGATATGAACTAAATTCACTCCTGGAAGTTTAATTCACACGGCAAATGAAATGAGAATAGAATCTAATTTCTCTATTCGAGTTAGAGAGAACTCCATAAAAAGAAAGAAAAGTTCTGAATGTTTTTCATCATACCCCATCACTATTTTCAAGGTTCTTTTATACAACTTGTATTCTACTCCATTCTTGATTAGTTATTTTCAAGAATTTCTAACTACTTTGCTAACTAATCTAGGCGGAACTTTAATCCCCAGCTACCACTATCAATACAACTAACTGATAACTGTCTCTTAACAACTAACTGATTTTGCCATCTCTTCTCCCATTCTTTCTTCAGCTAATGCATGATATAATCCTTGGTCCAAGCAGGATTCTTTTTAGTTCTGCTTGACTTCTCCAAACCCACTTCCTGCTCTGTATCAGTCCCATATTTCACTGCTGAATTCGTATCATTCCTGTCCCCATGAAAATGAACTTGGT
>BRYF01000008.1:17527500-17535000 GCA_030159135.1 Actinidia polygama
TTCAGCCTCCAAGCTTAGGTTTCATAGTTTCCAATATTTTCTTGTAAGTTTTACATTAAAGTTCCGTTTGGTTCAATTTAATTACATTATTTTTGATTAATTAGAAAAAAGTTCTTTATTGTTCTTGCATATTATTGTTCTTAGCAATTAATTTCATTCTTAAAATTTATTATGCATTTATTATTTAGCTTTTTGTTTACCCTAGCCATGAGCGGCTAGTTTTCTTGACTTGGGATCGTTTGTGAAGGTCGATTGGGTTTAAGGATGAATAATGGAAGTAAAAAATAGTTTCACTGTTAAATCTTTTTGATTCTAATTTCTCTTCTTCACCAATCTAAATATATTCGAAAACTTGGGAGTCCTATTATATTCGATAAACAATTTTGTTAATCGGATCGATGATGCACTACCATGATTAAAACAACCAGATTTAATTACTTTCGAAAACTTGGGAGTCCGATTATGTTCGATAACATCGTTGTGATGCGGATCGATGATGCACTACCATGGTTATAACAAACAGATTTATTTAGAGGTGAAGTAAGAAGGAATAATTGTTTTTAATGCTAAATCTTCCGAATTTGAGGCTCACGACGTAGTCAAAAATTTGAGTTATAGTATGCTTCTATAATGATTCCGAGAACTTCAATTGACTGGATCAATCGATTCTGAGTCCCCTTTTTTTTATCAAGTTAAATCAGTCTTTATTGTTTTCCTTAAATTGAACTTAGTTTAAAAACTCATCAAACACCAAAATCAATATTTTTATTTTTTTACCCTTTGTTTGAAGCATAAGTAGAATTTTTGTTAGGATTGCATCTTAGTGTCCCAGTTCTCTTGCCTTCACCTTGGCACTGTTCCTTGAGGGATCGATACTCGTACTTCGAGTTTATTACTACTTCGCGACTCGTACACTTGCGGTAAAGAATTCACTTCTGGGAGCGAATCATTGGTGTCTCAAAAACTTTTGCATATACTTGCAGCAAAGACTGGACACATTCTGGTATATCCTGAGTTGTGCTTTCAGGAATTACAGCCTTGAAATGATATAAAGAAACCACACTCTGGCTCTTAGCCAACTTCATCAACTGTTTTCCCTGTAGAAACTCATCATTAAGTTGAGGTTCACCAATTAGATGGACAGCTTTCCCTTTCCATTGAAAGTCCATTGTAAGTAACTTGTAATCTGTTGTCACAGGTCCCAAAAGTTCCAACCACTGAATGCCCAGAACCACATCAGCTCCTTGGATAGGAAGGATGAACAATTCTATACAAAATATATGACCTTGCAGCCAAAGTTTAACTTCCACACAACTGCTATTACATAACAAAAAATCTCCATTACCAATATAGACTTTAAATTCCTTAGAAGGAGTAATAGGCAAACCCAACTGATGGACCATTTTTTCTTGTATAAAATTGTGGGTGCTTCCATTGTCAATCAGTATCTGAACAAAACTGTTTCCAATTTTTCCCTTAACTCTTATAGTCCGTGGACTTATTTGTCCCGCCAATGCATGCATACTAACCTCAGGAAAAACTGTAATATTGGACTCATCAGTTTCAAGAATTTCTTCTTCCTCTTGTATCGTTATAGGGTCTTGTTCTTCCTCCTCACCCATGAGTAAAAAAAATTTAGCCTTGCACTTATGCCCCGGAGCATATTTTTCATCACAATTGTAGCATAAACCTTTTTCTCTTCTAATCTTTAATTCTGCTGGGCTTAACCTTTTAACAGGTAAAGATAAATTTTTTGATTGCTGAAGAGAACTATTGATCAGAGATTTTGAATTAGCAGGTGGAACATGTTCAGAACTAGTTCTTTGCCAAGAAGGTTTAAAGTATTGTTTCAATTCTTTAAACTTATCTTCTTGCAATCTTGCCAATGCCATTGCTTGTAACAATGATTGCGGTTGTGCCACCAATAGCTCACGCCTGATTTCAGGTTTCAAACCAGAAATGAAGAAACTGATCATTAATTGTTCTGATAAGCCATAAACTTTTGTAGAAAGATTCTCAAATTGAGTTTGATATTCTGCTACAGACGAAGTCTGCTGCAACTTAGACAATGCTCCCCTATAATCCTCATACATAGAAGGGCCAAATCTAAGATTTAGGGCTTTCAAAAAACCTTTCCAAGATTCTATAAATCCGTTCGTATGCATCCATTGAAACCAACTAAGAGCAGGACCCTCCAAATGAAAAGAAGAAATCAGAATTCTCTGATCCTCAGGTGTATTATAAAACTGGAAAAATTGCTCAATTTTAACAATCCAACCTGAAACATCTGTTCCATCAAAACGAGGGACATCAATCTTCATGGATCGAGTTGGAAAAGAGTTGTTGTTAAAAACCTGGGCAGAGGATTGAGGAATCTCATCACATCTATTTGAATCAATTCTGTTCTCCAATCTTTGATCAACAACTTGCATGAATCTTGTGATGGTGTTGTTGAGCTCCTGAATTTGATTCTCAGCCTCCTTCCGAAATTCATTGAGGCTCTTGATAGCATCATCAATTTTTGCATGTCTAGTACCTTCCGCCATTGAAGGTGTAAAAAAAAATGAAAGCACCAATGATATGAACTAAATTCACTCCTGGAAGTTTAATTCACACGGCAAATGAAATGAGAATAGAATCTAATTTCTCTATTCGAGTTAGAGAGAACTCCATAAAAAGAAAGAAAAGTTCTGAATGTTTTTCATCATACCCCATCACTATTTTCAAGGTTCTTTTATACAACTTGTATTCTACTCCATTCTTGATTAGTTATTTTCAAGAATTTCTAACTACTTTGCTAACTAATCTAGGCGGAACTTTAATCCCCAGCTACCACTATCAATACAACTAACTGATAACTGTCTCTTAACAACTAACTGATTTTGCCATCTCTTCTCCCATTCTTTCTTCAGCTAATGCATGATATAATCCTTGGTCCAAGCAGGATTCTTTTTAGTTCTGCTTGACTTCTCCAAACCCACTTCCTGCTCTGTATCAGTCCCATATTTCACTGCTGAATTCGTATCACATTGGCTCTGGTTGATGGTTGTGAGCAGGGAGTTAGGTGACAGTGGCTAAGGACGGATGCAAGATCTTATTCTTTGGGAGGCAAATGTACATGCAAAACCTAAAATTTATATTCTACGTAGAAAATGCAATATTAATTTTAATCTTGGAGTGAAGAACCTATACAATTTTAAAATATTTACAGCTAAAACAACTATAAAACTAGAGTTTTTGAAAATCTTGAGATGGCGGTCGCCCCCAATCGCTCCTTCTTGGATCCATCCCTGACGGTATTGAGAGGCAACTCTTTTGAGCGTTGGGTTTTGTTCGATAGTGGGTGGCAATGGTGGATCTCCCTACATGCGCGCATGGGGGATTCGATTAAGTAGTAGATATAGGAGAAAGAAGAAGAAGAAAAAGTGTGACAAAAGAGAGTTGATTCAATGGTATGTAAGAGGGGTGTTTGGTAACTTTATCAAATTTATTGGGATTAGAAATTAGTTTATGATCTAGGTCGGTTAATTCCTGAATAATGGGGGAATTTGGGCTATATAGTTAATATCTTGATGACCTCAGTATATTCCATCTTGTTCACCAACAGTATACTAACAGCTACGGGCCAATAATTATGTTATTATTAAGTCTAAGGGAGGCCGATGTAATAAATTCAAAATTTGGAGGCACAGTTGTATTTGCCAGAGTAATTTACCATTCTTTCAATAATATACCAAGCTTCTCTAAAGTTTAGAATTTAAACTTAATAAAAAAGTTAGCAAGCTCCGAACCTGTATTAATCATTTAAGTTGTTCATCTTATAAGGTTCACTGATAATATCATTTATGTAAAAAGTCAGATTGATCAAGTATTGGCATCCACGTGATCGGATCTATTTTTTTCCCGACAAGTATTAGTTTCAATGTAGGCTAAACCGCCTATTTTTCTTAAGAAAAGTGACTCAATTATGTAATTACTAATTTCTGATCGATATGATCTCTTTTAGAAATGATTTTCTCACTGTGGTTTACAAAATAAAAGGTTTTTAAATTTCTAATGATTGTCTAGGTAACTCGAATCCCACCAACTTTACTCGGAGTTGAAATCAGGAAATTTGTGATAAAGTATTTGATAAATAATTTACTTGGAGTGAGAAATTTCAACAAGTCGCTTTGGCCGAGTGGTTAAGGCGTGTGCCTGCTAAGTACATGGGGTTTCCCCGCGAGAGTTCGAATCTCTCAGGCGACGTTGTTTTTGTTTTTGTTTTTCAGATAAATCTACATAATCTGAATAATAAATTGAAAAAATACTGTAATATTATTTTGTTTTTGTTTTCAGATAAATCTACAGAATCTGAATAATAAATTGAAAAAATACTATAATATTTGCCATTTTAAGCAGACACTAATATCTGTTAATGCAAATACTGAATGTAACAAAGGGCGGTCGCACTTTAAAATTTTTAAAATTTCATTAGGTATACTAAACAATTGTGATATAATTACGAAGCAATAATGTTCGTATCCCCAAATATTTTTGAAAACTCTAAAGATCTGGACTCCCCAAATCCTTAATTATGAGACAAAATGAGAGAGCGAAAGAGAAGAAGAAAGCATAGTGGCCTTCACTGAAGCTTTATTCGAGATTAAGAGGTAAGCCAAACATTCTTCCTCTCTCTTATTCTATGTAAGGTTTTTATATCCAAACAAATAAAACACAACAGGTTTTTCTGTAAGATAAAAATTGATTGCTTGCTAAATTTTTAATTATTTTTCATATAAGGTTCTTGTTTTGACTTTACCCGTTTCAACTGTTATATCAAAACGTGAATTTTTAGTTCTGAAATTGTTAAAAATAAATTGTACAAAATATGATGGAAGATTATTTTCTACCTATTTATTTGATTTGATTACATACATTTAGAAATATGTTGCTCGTAATTTTGATGTGAAATCTATCATATATAGATGTTTTTATGTCATAAAGGAGCACCGAGTACAATTTTAGATGTCCAAGTTAGTACATAGACATTTACATTAATGATTAGTTTTTTATTATTTGTTGTCTTTTGGTTATAGTATTCACTTTTTGTTTATTGAAAATTCATGTTGTACTTTACGTTTTATTATAAAGATTTTAGTACCCGATTACATGCCCCCAAACTAAAATTACTGGACCCGTCCCTACTTTTCTCTTTTCATCAAGCAAAATATATATATATATATATATATATATATATATATATATATATATATATATATATATATTTCGATCTTGAAGTGAAAGAAGTTAATTACTTCTTTCTTTTATTTGATTGGTTAGGAAAATTAGAAGCAAATAAATAATTATTTGTTAGAAAAAAAACTCATAATAATCACACTTATTTTTGTTTTGATTTGATTTATCTTTTTCTTTTTAGATAAATCAACAGAATCTCTGATTAATATTTGAAAAATTATTGTAATAGTTATCTTTTTTAAATAGACACTATATATTATCTGTAATTGGAAGTTCTTTTTTCTCGTTCAGATGAATACGTGATTCTTTCTGCTACTGAGCATTTTAGCTTTTTGTTGAATTCTCTTTTTTAGCAAATATAAGAAGAATTTCTAAATTTCCTACTTATGATATATATAAAAGGAAAATATATATTGATCTTGAATTAAGGAAAAGATAGGGAAAGAAAATGATGTGAAAGAAGTTAATTGCTTGTTTTTTTTTATATAATTGGTCAGGAAAATTAGAAGCAAATAAATAATTATCTGTCAAAAAAAAGAGAAAATTATAACAGGATCTGTTAACTAAAAAGCAAACTATGAGAGGGTGAAATAGGTTTGCTACTTTTAATGGATAATTAAAATTTTCTTCACAATAATTTTAATATGCACTTTCAATCAAATATATAAATAGTAATGAGAAGAGAGCAGAGAGAGTGCAAACAATTAATAATTTAATAATTATTTTCGTATGCATTATTTTCATATAAAAAAATAGATTAACAATTAATGATAACCTCCTATTAGTTGTTGGAAGTGATATTGATAATTTTAAGATTATTAAGAGTATATTTTAAGTAGAGTTCTTGAATATTGAAATTTATGAAATACAAGTTAAAAAATGATTTTATATATATAAAAGTTGGTATATTTGGAATGGAGTCAAAAACACCCCAAAAAACTCATAATAATCATACTTGGGAGTATTAGAGAAGAGAAACCTACTGTGTATTTTGAGCAAGAAAGATTTTCAAAATTTAAAGTGAATGGTTAAGATTTACTTGAACAACGTATGAATTCCACATAATCAAGTGAATCTGAACCATTCATTTTGAATTATGAGAACTTTTCTTGATTTAAATTCTAAAATCATAGCTGTACTCGAGAAATGTGCCCAAAAAGTATCATATGCGTGATCCTAAAGGAGAAATCACGTAACAAAAAATAAACACCAACACACTCATAATTCTTAATTGTAATGTGTGATCAAAATTAGAAGCTTTAGAAAATAAACTCATGTACTCTATCAACACCAAACAATTAATTGTTAAAAAGTACAAATTAATAGAGGGAGGGGAGAGATAGAGAGAGAGCTAGAAGTAAACGACTTTCATGCAAACGAAACACAGAAACATACGCTTCAAAACCCAAATATCCATTTATATATAGACGTAGATTATCACTTCCTTCGTGAGAAAGTTGCTTGGAATCAATTAGCAAAAACTATTTTTAACAAACCCATTTCTTATTACCAAGTTTTCAAGTTTAAATCTGAATTTTTGGATCTATTAATTTTTTTTCCTTTTCTTGCACCAAATCCTTAGTCCAAATGCAACCTTAATGTGAATAACTTGTTGGAAAATGTTAAAGTTTGAGCTAAGTTTGACCTAATTTTTTGAGTGGGTCCCGGTTATCGAAAGTATTGAACCATGTGTGGAATGGATTCTCCTTCGCGGGTAGATAATCGTAGTATATTTACTTACTCAAAACGGATAAAAGGTGAATGAGAAAATGTTCACTAAAGTAAAAATGTGAAAGTCTTACATCGGATAAATATGAATTTTTTAAAGTGTTAATAAACACACAGCTATCATTAGCAAAATGAGTAGTTGGAGCATCAAGAGGGAGTTATGAATAAAGTGAGCCACATTGTACATTAGCTATCATGTGCTCGCGCGGCTGCGCCGCAGCTGCGAGTCGCGGTCTGCGTGCGCGCGTAGCGTGGGTGTAATGAGCCCTTTGTGGAGGGGGTGTACTGAGTAATTAGTTAATTACCTTTTATTCCTGTAGTTTTTAATTACAGAATAAATTTTTTATACTTTTTAATTACAAATTAAACCCTATATAATTTTTAATTACAGATTAACCTCTCATCTTTATTCCTATTCACTGAAAGGTCAAGATCTTTCATCTTTGATAACAGCAACCATTATCAGCCATAAGAGGGGAGTAATTTGGCTGGGGAGTAATTTGGCTGGTTAGTGGGGCTGTTACAATGGTTTCA
>BRYF01000008.1:17550000-17552500 GCA_030159135.1 Actinidia polygama
GTAGCTTGTGGAATTCAAACTTTCCTTGCTGAATATTGCAGAAATCAATCCTAAATCTATTTTTTCAGTCTTAGCCCTATGTGAGTATTATTCTGGCCCACCTTCTACAGTAGTTGTGGAAACCTAATGTAGCAAAATGAATGTTAGTTGCAACAGATTCCTAGTTGGCTGAATGGGTTGTGTTCATGATGCAGGACGTTCAAAGAAGAGTCAAAAAATGATTGAAGAAAAAGAAATCCTTGGAAATTTGCACCTAAGCAATGTTGCCAAATCGTGAATCGAATCAGGAATGGTAAGGGTCATTTTCCGAATGGTGAATCGAATCGTGAATCGTAACCGATTCAGTCAACTTTTCTAAAATGTATATAAAAGGATATTTATATAATAATAAGTTAAATATATATTGTAGAAGTGAAATTTTTGGCCTAAATCAATGAAAAGTTTGTTTAAAATTATGAATTGACGATCACGTGGCCTAATCGATAAGACACGTGTTAAGTCTCTTTTCTTTGTATACATCCTAAATAGGTCAAGCACCCATTGATGCCTATAAATGAGCACAGTGACTTCCTTTGCTTTATTTATTATATCATAAAAAGCTTGTAAATCACCTATGTCGCTAAGCATTAAATATATGCAATGTGCAACACATGAAGACCAGAACAAATTCTCACTTTTCTCCTCCAATAGTTTACCCGGCTGCACCTACATAAGCCGATGCACTATCGATAACCACTTGAACTATCCCCAATCTCCTCCACAACATTGTCAAGTAACTCGTACAACTTCTTGGAATTCTTGATAATACCCGAGGTGTCTATAAATCTAATGAATACCGTTCCTTTGGGCTATTAACAAGAAAATTTGTAAGGGACCTAGATTTTCCATTGGTCCACAAATCGGACACCAAAGTGCAACCCATTTTCTTCCACTCCTTTTTAAACCCCTCTAATCTCTCATCTACAAGTTCAACTTCCTTCTCCAAATAAGACACTCTAGCCTCATAATAAGAAGGGAGTTTTAGTCCTCGACCATATTTACCCAGGGATACTAACATCTTAAAAAAATAGTCTTTGACTAAATGAAAAGGCAATACAATCGCATAAGTATTCGATTTTCATTCAGTCAAAAAAAAAAAGTAGTAAAATTTGAGTTTTTGACATTACTCGTCCAACTGACCCGACCTGGAACCCATCAAAACTGACTGCCCAGACTCGATCCCGAATCGTCGATTCGCACAATTCACCGATTTGATTCATGATTCGACGATTCAGGCAACAATTCATGCTTATCAGCGATTCACCTCACTATTTGAATCGTAGCATGGGTGATTCAAATAGTGAATCCCACGATTCGAATAGTGAATCACACGATTCGAACAACAGAGCACCTAAGGAACTAGGGAGAAGGACAACCCTAAGAATCAGCACAAGGGGCGTAATGACGTTCACACAAATACTAAGAAAATTTTCCATTTCATCCAAAATTGTCAATTACAAAGTCGAGCCCTTTAAATAGGCTCTTTCAAATAGATAAAAAAGATAAGATAACCTAACAATAATCCCTAATATGTGAAAACGACATAAATCCTAAAATATCAAGTAAGTTTCCTAAAATAAAATAAAAATAAAAAGTTGAATATACTCTATGATCAAACACAAATAACCCATAGGATCTTCCTTCCTATTCTCCATCAGTCTATCTATCTATAAATAAGGGTTGGGGAGTCTCTTGTAATAAGTCTTTGATGTAGTTTAGAGATATTTTCATCATTTAGTTACTTTATTAATTGAAGGTTATTCCCGTCATTTACTATTTTAGTTTTATTTATTTCATTTGAATTTTTTTATGACCTATTTGGACCTATAATGTGGGGAATGTTCACATATTATAGTTATTTTAAGGGTTTTTTTATGGTATGCATTAGTAGTGTATATACCAGTCCAGCTAGCAAGGGGAGGGGGCACAGTCTAGAATGCATTTCGGGGGGTTTGAACAAATATTAAGACTTCCCGTTGATACTAATATGACTCCATCATTCCCTCCAGGATACCGCATCAAATAGGCCTAATAGATTTACTACTGTGGCAAATCATTAGAGCTGAAGCACCAGATTTAAGTAAACTAATTCTATAAATAATACGCAAAATCTAATAAGAGACTATTTACCTTAACTTTTTCCTCCTTTGGTGGAGATGCAGTAGCATAATTCTTTGAGAACTGCAAGAAAAAAAAAAGAAACCTCACAGTTATATAAATGCCCACATAATCACACAACAAACAAGAGATGTTTACGTAGAACATCACCAACGAAATTTCAGTCCATTCCACATGTTAAAGGATTATGCACATAATTAAAACCAACAAACAAATACACAGAGGAGTTTGTGCTTTTGATTTGACAACATGCATAATGCAGTTCTCAGCCAACATCACCGTGCTGCAGATGGTCCAGTGAGAAAAAAAAAATTGCAATGACAAGCATATTCAGATTCCCCAC
>BRYF01000008.1:17592500-17600000 GCA_030159135.1 Actinidia polygama
TCATTAATCGAATTAAGGGGATTGCAAAAAAAAGAGACTCACTTTCTCAACTCATTTCTCTTTTTTCAGTTTTTCATGCAATCCTAATTCTCTTTACCATTCCCTGTTTATAAAAATAAAATTAAGGCTAACAAAATAAACTGGACTTGCGCCCAAATATGTGGACTGAACTCAATACATAACCCATGTGTTTTCAAAATTACAAAAACTAGAAAAATTTAAATAAAACAAGAACAGATAACAAAAAATGACACTTCCAAGTTCAACCACATAATGAAAACGTCAAATTCAGGTCCCCAGTTATCGTCACTTGATGATGAAGGAGAGAGGGCCCACTTTGGTAGATTGTGTTGTTTAGGACATCAATAATATAAATTATAACTCATTTTAAATTTTAAAATTATTTTTTACTATTTATGTTTGAAATCTATTTAAGTTAATCAAACGGTTGAAATCTATTTTTTTTCCTCCAAAAACCTATCTATTTTGCTCTCATTTTTCACAAACTAGCAAAACTTTTTAAAAATCATTATATTTTTTGTTTTGTTCTCTAATTTGTAGTAACGTATCTCTTCGTATATGTATGCAATGTATTTTTGATGTGATATTTATATCTTATCTGTTTTTTAAGTTATAAAATTCTAATAAGTACGCCTATGAAATTGTCTTTTTTTTTTTTTAACGTAGTGCCCGTGGACACGGACAATTACTGGTACAACACAAGGGACAAGAACCTCCTCGAAAAGGGTTCATTTCATCGATGGTTATGTAGTTTAGGAAAAGTTTCATTTTGGTTCCTCTAGTTTTAATTTGAACAATTAAAATTTTATTATTTTAAATTAATTTTAATGTAGTCTCCCCATTTAAATTCGTTAAAAATTTAGAAAAAAATAAAAATAAAAAATTCCCATAAAATTCCTATTAGTATTTTTTAACAAATTTGGATAGAGGAGGGAAACTAATTAAAATTGTAAGATTGTAATCATTCAAATTAAAAATACAGGGAATAAAGTGAGATTTTTGTAAACTATAGAGACCAATCATAAAATTTACGTCATTAAAAATTCATATCATGGGCATCTACACAATACGTCAATAGATATATATATATATACACACACAAGTTATGCGGATTAGATGGTTGCATCCTTATCGTTATGTGGATTAGATGGTTGCATCCTTATCCGTTGTATGGTTTTGCCGTCGACAAGATCAATATCAAATTCTATCTTGCGCGTCCAAATTTTATGTCACTTTTTTTTTTTTTTTTTGCTAAATGACGTTTGAAGATACCGTTAATTGATTAGTAAATTAGATTATTACAACAAATCGACATTGTTCCATCAACTTCAACTTGAAACCTCTCACCCGACTACCTATATACCCCTCTCACAGCCACTTGAAATAAAGGTAAGAGACTTCTTGTCACTTTGTTCACCGTAACAATAAAACTTTATATACACCAGCATTTATTTTAGTTAGTATCTTACGTTTGTAATTAGTCATAATAATTGATAATTATTTTCATAAAAAAATTATGACAAAGTTGATAATTAACGCTACAAAGTTTCATAATTTTATAATTTTATATCGTGCAGGCCTGTGAAAATTTTATATCTTTTGAATTAATTTTTTAATAAAAAATTATAACTAAAATCACAAAAAGCTTCGTAACTTTGTCTTTTGTACACGTCCATGGGAATCCCACATCCTTTGAACTAATTGACAGCCAAGAAAACAAAGGAATAAAAATTTTCTTCCATCTTATCTCTGGTTCCTACTTCGTAGTGTGTTCATTTAAATCTTTTATTCTGTTCGTTCCATTTGTCTTGATTTGTTATTTCTGTGGGGGTGTGAGTTTATGAGATGAGAGAGAGAAAGAAAGAAAATTGAGAATAGATACATGTGGTAGTTCTACGGCGGTGTAAGCTACTGCAGTCACTAATATGCCTAGTTGCGACACAGAAACAGTAAGAACGGCCGTCGAAGCTATTTCCAGAAAACGATTATCCGACGGTTCAATTAGATGATCGAAAAGTGTACAGAGAGATAGAGAGAGTATATGTATTTCTCGTGGGAGAATTCGCGTACCTTTTAGAGAAATAAAGACTGAATTTATATGGCACAGCTCGACGCGTGCCTTGACGCGCTAACCAGGGACGGAACTACGTGGAGACAGTGGGGACAGTGGGGGGCCATGGCCTCCCCTCAAATTTAAAAAAAAAAAAAATTATATGTAATTTTAAAATTTTTAAATCAAAATTTTAAATTTCGACCCCCCTAAATCTAAATAAAATCGATTTTTGATAGCACAAATGTGTCCTTATCGACGATACGAGTCTAAAATATCAAAAACAGATTACATAAGACACCACACGCGCCTCCAGAATGTCGGCGCGTGAGATCTACTCTCACCACGCGCTCCACACACTGACAGAGGTAAACGACGAGTGGGCCCACGCGCGCCACGCGCCAATAGTCCCACGTGCACGTCATCGCTGACGTCAGCGAATATTCTTTGTAAATTACATTTTTTAGCCCTGAAATTTTATATTTATAAAAATAAAGTCCTTTTACTTTAATAAATTACATATTAATAACTACGGACCTAATTTAGTAATTTTTCGCCCCCCCGGAGACGGAATCCTGGCTCTGTTCCTGGCGCCAACTATTGTGTCATTGGACAGACTGCGGCTCGACGCGTGCTCGGACGCGCGGATCGTTGTGTCAGTGAGTATCCTGTCATCATGTTATCGACATCTCGTCCTGGGCATGGGGGCTGTCAGAAAGAAACTTCACCGTGCAAGTTACATTTTGTCCCCTGACATACTCTGAGATCGTCGCCGACCGTTGCCCCTCGTCCAAACTCCGGCGCGGTTACTCTACCGAACTTACTAGATAGCGACAACTCAAGAGTAATAGTGGCCTTAGCTCGACAGTGTCTGTAAACTCTCATAAACTTACTATAAATAATGTCACTCCAAAGAAATATATAATAACCAGGAATTTTTTAGTGAACTGCCACGCACAAAAAACTAACTTCACACAAACGGAGCCTAAATAACATTGATACAATTAGCAATGAGATTTTCATTTCACATCTTCCATTTGGGACATTTAACCTGGCCTAATTTGTCCCCCGTCTCAATTTCTTCATCTTTGCTTCTCTATCACGTCACTCGTAACCCATCTTATGTTATTTAATTAATTAGATAAATTACAATGACCTCCGTTGAGGTTTGCCTTTAATACAGATGTTCCCCTGATGTTTAAAAAATTACACTCACCTCTCTTACTTTTTAAAATTTGTGACAGATTCCCCATCGTTGGGTGAAATACACTAACCACTCCTAAAGTTTCGAGTTAATACACAAAGTACCCCTGATGTCAATCATTCATTAGCAAGATTGACTGTATATCCATGACAATAGTTGAATAGTGGTTGAAATACTACATATGATATTTTTTTGACAAAATTACTATTTATCCCACAAGAATGTTGATTGAATAACCAAAAAGTGAATCATATTGACCCATTAAATATTTAATTGTATCACTTACACCAATCTTGTTACTAATCTGTTTAAAATAGTGATGAAAATGGATCGCATGTTGTCCATGTGCTTAAATTAAATGCCCTTGTGTCTAAAAAATAATTCACTTTTTGGTCATTCAATCAACATCCTTGTAGGGTATGTAATAATTTTGTAAAAAAAAAAGATATATAATATTCCAATCACTATTCAGCTCAATTGACAATGGGGGGAATCTGTTATAAGTTTTAAAAAAGTAAGAGAGATAAGTATAATTTCTCAAACGTTAGGGGATATCTGTATTAAAGACAAACCTCATAAATAATCAGTGTATTGCACCCTAATTAATTTTGTCAAACCACCACCACCCTCTTGTGGTTGGTTTCATTTTTCCACGGTCCCAATTAGTGAATGGACTCGCTAAACTTGTACTGTTTGCTAAGATTTACACAAGGAAAAAGGAAGTTCAAAATCTGTGTGCTAGTGGGAGATAAATGAGTGGATACAGAGGGCCAATAATAAATTAATACTAAAACTAAACGACCCACAAGTGGAAGTTTAATACAGCAGACTCTCCATGGTAAATTTTACTAACAAAAAGTTTTAGAAATAGTATTAACTTTATTTATTTTTAAAATTAATGTTAAAAATTTCTCATGAAGTTAATTTTTATAAAAAATGACAAGATTTCTATTTGATTTAAGACTTTTAATAAATTTTTTCTCAATACACTAATTAAAATAGATAAATATTCTCTCTTTTTTTAAAAAAAGAAATTGATAACAAAGTTCACTTTTTAAATATGTTTATTCTATGAGCAGTTAAAAAGTAAAATATTTAGATTAATATTTTTTACAAAATTATTGATAACTTATTTTTTAAGTACATTTTTATTAAGAGTACTTAGAAAATAAATTATTTAGATTAATTTTGTTTTAAATTATTATTTATTGATAATAAATAAAAATATAGTAGTTTATAAATAAATGGTATTTTAAGAAAAATAAAATAATATTTATTTATTTTAATGAATGTATTAAAAAAATTAAAAATTTTAAATCAAATGACAAATTGGTAATTTTTTCTACAAAAATTACCTTGAAAAAAAAATATTGATATTCATTTTAAAAGTAAGAGAAATTAATATTATTTCTAAAACTATATCTGGAGATAAGTGAAATTTATCCAATAGACAAAATATGAAGAAGAACGCGTTCAAAGTTCAACTCCATAACTTCTTCAATCTCCTTCTAGAAAAAAAATCACCATAGCGATTTAACGAGTTAGAATATCACATCTTTCACACACAGATAGTAGCCCAATGGAACTTCAAGCTGTGGTCAATTAACAGTTCTAACACTGACAAAAGATCGAGAAACTATAGATTCAGAAACTATGTGCACAATGAAATTGTACACATAAAAATAATGTGGTAATATAAGAGGTTAACAAGTTGTAGCTGTAGTTTGCCTTTCTTGCATTCACTTTAATCATTTAATATTGTCGTATGTTAAGAGTGTACACTAACAGTGGCGGACGTAGAAATTTTGCTAAGGGGGGCCAAATTATACATTTTTAATAGTTTTTTCGAAAAAGAATAATAAAGGGGGGTTGCCAATTTTAGCAAAATAGTCAAAACTAACAGAATATATATATATATATATATATATATATATTTTTTTTTTTTTTTGGTTTTTCAAAGGTTAGGGGGGGCCATGGCCCCCACCCGCCCCTCCTTAGGACCGCACCTGTACGCTAACTTTAGTTATCACTCTAGCAAACTCTTATAAACTTCGATCTCATTAAAAAAATATAAAAATTGATGTAGTAGTAATGATTAGGTGTGACCGATCTAATAGCTGATTAGCTAGTTGGTGTTTAGCCAGTGTAATAGAGTTTGTATGTGTTCATTATCTAACTAAGTAGGTCCCACTTTTATATATATAAACACTTTTAACGCGCAAAAAATTAACATTTATAATGAAGACACTCTAAATATATCCAAATTGTAGGAGAATAGTTGAGGGGACAACCCAAATAATTTAAAATATACACTCCATTTCCATACCTCATCGCAATTTATTAAGTACTAGTAATTTTTCATACTCACGGGCACTACGCAAATAAAAATAAATAAAAATATCTTCTCATCGATTTTGATGATTCTTCATCTCAAAAGAATAATATAAATAAAAAAAATAATTTAAGGTAAAATTTGAGCCGTTGAATTAACTCAAATTGATTTAAACTGTAGATAACAAGAGATATATTTTAGATTCAAACATAGTTGTAATTCGTATTATAGATATAAACTACGACAAATCATAACCCACAAGTAAAGAAAATGACAAAAGAGCCGTTGTACTTGATTGAAAAATTCTTTCTTCCTTTTCTTTTCTTTCCTTTTTATTTTATATTTTATGAATCGCAAACTTTATTTTGAGTTTTTAATCTTTACTATGATACCGTTCAATCTATCTAAATCACTTTTAATGTTCTTCGCAAATCATATAAAAAATTAGTAATTGTCCGTGTTCATGAGCACAACGTAAAAAAAACACATCGTAGACATACTCATTAGAGCTTTGTAATCTAAAAACAGATAAGATATAAACTTCAAATAAAAGATAAGTTACATGCGTATACGAAGAGATACATTGCTACACAATAGATAACAAATTAAAAATTATAATAATTTAATTTTTTTATTAGTTTGGGAGAAATGAGGGAGAAAGAAAGAGGTATTTTAATTTTTTTGTGGATCCCACTAAAAAATGATCCAATAGATAAAGACATATGTCAATCTTTAAAGATTTTTTATCCATTGGATAAGAATATATGTGGCTCCCACACCTTTTGAGAAAAAGAAAGTGATAGTTTAGGGAGGAAAAAAATAATCTCAAGTGAAATTACAATCGTTGGATTAACTTAAATGGATTTTAACCGTATATAGCAAGAGATAAATTTAAGATTCAAAATGAGTTGTGATTTATAATATAGATATACAACTAGAGACAGTCCAATCAAGATAAATTCCTACATTAAAAGTGTCATCAATCTCCTTTCTTATGGAAGAGTAGTGTTATGGGTATTCCAATATTGCACCCCAAATACACAACTGGGTGAGGTGGAGTATTTGGATTTGGTTGGGTGTGGGGTCCACCCAATCATGTCAGTCAATCCAAATACTCCACCTCACCTAGGTGTGCATTTGGGGTGCAATATTGGGGTACCCATATCATTTTTCCTTCTAGAATATTGGTGGCTAATCGTGTAGGGTATTTTATGGTAATCCAATGGGTTTTGCTGGTTTCCAAGGAAAAAAAGAAGAAAAGGAAAGGAAAAGACCCGTAGTTCGTTTTATTCATATGATTATGAAAGGGGAAGAAGGCTAGTAATTGTTCAATTGCGTCATTTAAAAACGCTTTAAAATACATATAAATCTTGTAAGTTCTCACCATCTTACCACTTAGCAGCCAACCATCTTGGCCTAGTTTATTTGAAAATTATTTTAGTTGATTTGGTTTTTGATTTTTTCTGTGATGAACTATTTTATTATTTGATTAAAAATTATACTTTTTCGGATCTTTTGACGATGTCAAGGGAAATCTCAAAACGTAATTTTTTTGTTCAAATTGTAAAAACTCCACTAAAGACAAAAAAAAATAACTTATTAGTTGAGTTTTTTTTTATTCTTAGTGTATTTTTTTTAATTTAAATAATTTTTTTATATTTTCAGATTTTTATCGTAAAGAAAAACTAAAAAAATATAAATATTGATCAAAAAATTAAAAAAAATGGTCACGAAAGAAAAAATTCAAAAAACAAAACAACTAAAACTAAGGGGTGGGGAAAAAAACTAGTGTAAACTAGGCCTCAGTCCCAAACACTCTTGGTCACAACCATTAGATCAATCAGCACAGCCATTAGATCAAGCATTGGCAAAAAATAACATTTTGTATTAATG
>BRYF01000008.1:17622500-17632500 GCA_030159135.1 Actinidia polygama
ATAGAGAAGGAGGAAGAAAGGGAACTAGTGCAAACATTTTAACAGGAGTTGAAATATCTCCTTTTTTTGGTTAATTTATACATAGCCAACGAAGAATACATATATGCGATTTTCAACTCATCTCTAGCTTTCATTAACAGTGAGAATATGAGAGGTTGGTAGAATTTTGAGAACATGAAGGGGGAAATTTTACAAGTCATAAACCTCGTGGGAGGACAATGATTTACCCTTTTGCTTAATACCACAATCGTTCTCTGACATGGTCCAGCACAATTTATTTACAGGTAATGAATGAGTATTGGGCACGAATTCACAACATCAGCATTACTAAGTAGCTATAAGTTGTGCAATAATAGTGATTTAAAAATAAAAAAGCATTTAAATAAAAGGTTGTAAATACGAATTTCAAGAATTTTCCTACAAAAGGCATGGTACTAATCATTGCGAGTAACAAAATTAACCAGAACCAAAGCTAGCTACAAATGGTTGAGCCTAACTAAAAAAAAACTTGCCCCTGAACCTAACAACACAATTATAAAAGACTTTTTAAGTTGACAAGATCCGACCAAAGATTATCACTCCAACTAAATTTTAAGAGCACTTCATCATGGTCATCATCTTACCCTTTCTCCCATTTCTCCATTTCCAATGACATCTGCTATCCAATTCTCATTATCTTTCCGGGAAAGTGGAGTATGCTGTTTGACAAGCACAACAATAGCCAATAGGCGTGTAACAAGCATATCGTCCATGAAACTACCTGGGCTGTACTAAGGCCACCCCCTAAAAACGTCTGGAATCACAAATAACTTGAAAGCAATATATCTTCGGGGATAAGAAAATCTAGTGAAAGGGTGGAAATATGGGATGAATACACGAATAATAATTGTTCCTTCTCAGTGCAAGTTGTTAGGTTCCCCTCCAAACCATTATGTAACACGAAAGTCAGGTTGACTGTAAATAAATTAACCGAAGCACTACTAAAAGGTTAACACTTGCAGATATGCAGAGTAAAAACAACAACACAGAAGGTTACCTAATTACCGAAGCACCAGCTGCACCTCCAGATGCCAGGTTGCCCGCAAACCATTTCCAGTAACCGTACTTGTCTTTCTTAAAGTTGAAAAGCCTCTTGAAGTAGTCCTTGCAGCAAAGTTCAAGGCCTGGCGCAATTTCCAAAAGCTTAAGCATAGATCAGGAAAATGCATTTTACGAGAAAATCATGTCAGAGGAAGGGAACAAAAAACTAGCCTGACTTGGGAAGTAGCGGATGACATTACCAGTGTTCCCTCTCCACAATAAAAGAACTCCATCATCCTGGATTGTTCAGCCTAAACAATCACCGATGCCCTTGTATGATTCAGACTTCAGAGAGTCTTCAGCCTTAATCATCTCATCCTTGTTTTGAATCAAAAGCTTCACACGCCTCAAATGCAACAGTTTTATATACAGCTGCAGAGACTCACCCACTAGAAAATCAATTGCAAAGACGGCAAAGTCTTTCTCTGAAGGGGACTTGGACAAAAACTGGAGATCTAGGTGATGCAACCATGGATAAGTTCTGTGTTGCTCGGCATGGCTACAAGAGGGGAAAATGCAATGCAGAATTGGTGTAGTTCCCATATTAGAATTGATTTTGGCCAAGAAGGCCTTTGGAAACACGTCAGCCTCAACCCATATTTATCCTTAAAACTTAGGTATTAAGGAGAGGGGAACATGAGCCTTATAGACAGCATAAAGGGGCCAGAACTGGGCAATGTGGAACATTTCAACACACACCCTGGATCACAGCAGCCGGACACTTGGCACGCTTGACAACTGACCCAACTTTTGACGACATACCCAACCTTGCTCTGATACCCCTTGTCAGGCTCAACCCATCTTTCTCCTTAAAACCCAGGTATTAAGGAGAGGGAAACATGAGCCTTATAGACAGCATAGAGGGGTCAGAACTGGGCGATGTGGGACATTTTAATAGAAATCACTAATATATCCTAAAGATCTTGAGTTGAGCAAGATCAAGATCTGAGAAGAAGCTGGCCGGCTATCTTCTCAACAACTAGGGGTATTGTGGTTGATCAATCATCATGTCTTTCCATTATAAGAAAGAATAATCATTCTAAAAGTCGGCAACTAAGAAATAGATGTCTAAGAACCCCTAACAAATTGTTTAAAACCAACAGAAAAGATACAAAATTATAGGCACCATATATGAAGAGGCCAGTTAGTTGGGAATAAAAGAAACTTTCAAAAGTTTGTATAGAAATATACATCTCCTAATGGGATAAAAGTTTTAATACAAAAAAATATTTCTTCTGGTGAGATTAATCTCTATCTTCTCTAAAACTACGGTTAAATATCCTTTTCAATCTTTGGCCCAAAAGCCCAGTTCATCAAGGTCATCCCAGAAAAAATTTAGCAGGCTTTATAACAACAGTCTATGAGGGTTTAAGCAATGTGAGAATGATACCAAAAAGGTGGGAATCGCGGAAAATTAATTTAAATTATTCAGATTGTTCTTGAAGCCACTTCTCTCTTAAAAAGTGATGCTGGAAATATATATCTCGTCCCATCCTTGCCAATATATGGAGGACTCATATATATCACAGAATCCTAGTTTGGCCAATTCAATTGATTGATCAGGTAAGCTTATCAATCAAATATGAAGTCATAATTTTTTACAAAACAAGTTGCCCACCACCACAGAAAAACTAAAAATAAATAACTAAATAAATGAAAGAAGAAAAAAAAGAACTCCAAACAAAGATAAAACTTAGAAGTCCAGACCTTATAGGAAACAAGTGAAATAAATACTTAACAACCAGAGATGTTACTTTTGAAGTGTAACAATTTAGCTCAACCTGAATGAATTAGATTGTCAAGGGCGGATATAAAAAATCAATTGTTATCAAAAGCAAAAGCAAAAACAATAAACAACCAAACTACCAATATGACATAATGGTAGTTTATTCCCTGACAATAATAGCACCCTTTTAGTTTCATTAGCGGAAAACATATCATTAAGAAATCTTCAGAAATAGATTGGACACAGCTAAAACAAACAGAATAATCACAGGACATTGTCAGATCATAAAGGGAAAAAGAGAGAGGCAAAAGTGGGACAAGTAATTGAGCACATCAACTGAAACAATTTAATGCAATTTGAACACAACATTCGAAATAAGAAACCGGTTGAATAAATTGCATGCTTTCTAGACTTGGAGACCCCAAATATACAATCCCACGGTTTGGTGCTGTTATTCTCTGGTTATGGTGAGCATAGTCTGAAGACTTTCTATAACTAGAAATATAGAAGCACTGATACAGACACGGGACACTCGATAAAGCCAATTTACCCATGTTTTTTAGTTTCTAGTACTAAATAAAGCCAAAACCAACGGTGAAACATTTACGGGAAATATGGAAAGCACAAGAAAAAATGATCTCCACATAGTACTCACGCAACCAGTTGGTTGAAGAAATATGGGAAAAAAGGAAAGAGACAAAAGAAACCGAATTGTTATACCACCTAACAATATTAATAACTTGCAGACTAACAAAATTGATAGGAAAAAACAAAGCACAATAACATTATTCAATAGATCTATAAGCTATAATGTCATCTTCAGATTCCCATGAAAGTTGCAGGATATTCAATTACTCACCCAAACAGCAATTGAAATATCAAAGTTCAGAGAAGTAATGAAAAGCAAAACCCAACTCAGAAACAGTGAAGAACAAACAAAAGTTTGAAGTTTGGACATAGTCAGATATAACCATTGAAATATCAGCTTCAGATTCCCATGAAAGTTGCAGTATATTCAATTACTCACCCAAATAGCAATTGAAATATCAAAGTTTATAGTAATGGAAAAAAAACAACTCAAAACCAACAGAGAAGAACATACAAAAATTTGAAGTTTGGACTCAAATGTAACCATTAAAATGTATTACATTTAAAGAAGATTTGTCTGAATCATAGGGAAGCAAACGAAACGATCAACCTCGACATTTTACAACATCCTATCATTGGGCATGGGGTGGGGAGTGTTCAATTGGGTTTTCTAAGCAAATATGCAAACTTTAGCTATTTATAAATTTGGGGCAGCTAAGCTAGCTCAAGACCGAATGCAGTATGTGCTGTCTATCAGTGAGCAAGCAAGTTCAAGACTGACAAAGAGCAAATTAAAATTCTGATATGAACTGATATGCTAAATTACACAACCAAAATGATCAAGCAAGTAATCAAAGCAAAATTAAAGTGCTATAAATTAAAGAGAGAGTGGAATAGAGAGAGCAAACGGAGATTTATCTTGGTTCGGCCTGTCTTAAGCCTACGTCCACTCTCCAAGTGACCTCCTTGGATTTGCTTCACTATTCATCAAATAGCATTACAATCTTCTAGCTTACGGGTAATAGACAACCTTTACAACTCAAGTGATCAATCCTAATCACTCCTTCAACTAGCAATGAATTTGGCGCTGGTCAAACTTAAACCCTAAGGGAATTTTTCACCCTAAAAATCACTCACAAAAGGAACAAATTTCAAACGTAGCAATAAGGGTGTAAACAATCCCTTTTAAAATGCAAGAACAAAACTAATCACTCTCAAAGTGTAAAAATCAAGATGAAGCTCAGATTTGAAGAAGTTTGAGACTATTGATATAGCAGTATGTTCTTTTTTTCAATGTGTGTCTTGTTTTTCAGCCCTTTCTTTATAAACAGAAAAAGTAGTTGTTGAGGATTAGATCTTTTTATCGCTAGATGATGATTTGCACTTTCTTTATAGACAGAAAAAAATAGATGTTGGGGATTAGATCCTTTTATTGTTAGATGATGATTTGCAACCCCAAACTTCAATTCCTTCCATATTAGTCTTCTTCTTTTCTTGAACTTCCAAAGACACTTGCCTTCTATAGCTTTCTCCATGTGATGGAAATATATGTGTAGATCTTGAAAGTATCTTTTGTGAATCTTCAATCAAGATGGGTTTCTCCCAAAGTAATGCTATTTGAAGTCAATCTTCCCTTCTTAAAACTTCATCCCTTTTCTCTCTCCGTCGGTGTATAAAGATGAAAGAATCTACTTACTTGGGTGTGCAAAGTTGCACCTTTAATAGCCTACACTTTAGTTCGCCACTTGAGCTTGCTCAACTATGGGTGAGCTCGCTCAAAATTAATTTTAGTTTGAAGCTGGTTGGCTCCAGTAATTGTAAGCTGGTTTAGAATTATTCCTCTTTGAATATGTTTGTCTTGAGCTGGCTATGGTGAGATTGAGTTCAATCCTACAATTGCACATAAAACTAATCAGTCTCTGAATCAAGAAGTATATGTTTGTAATTATCAAAATCATTAATTTAAAACCTTGGAGCTAACAATGACCGTTCATGGGAGATCACGATTGAGCCCTAACCTCCATGGGAGATCACCTCTCTGGGCCATCAATCACAGCTGTCTATGAAGCGTGAGTATTTCAAAACTATGTTGTACTTGTACTGGTACCGACACTTGCATGGTATTCCTAAATATGTCTTGGGTGTATTAATTTTTTTTTTAATTTTTGTCGTATGTAAAAATACCCATTATATATCCTAATCGTACCCTAGTTGGAATAGTTCTTATTTCTACGTGGAGATTAAGTTAGCTTGACGAGACTTTTTTCTCCAACTTAGCATGATTATAATATTTAACCTTAGTGTGTCTAGGATAATAACACTAAACTCTAATTTGCGCCTAATTTTTTTATTGAACTATAGTTTATAACTTGTATTCTTAGTTGGCTAAGCCGCTAGTTAATTTTTGTATTTGATTATTCAATTATTACATATAATTTATTACTAAAAAAATATATTTTGTAGGAACGTACCGTACTCTACTTTTTAAAACTTCTATTGTACCTACATACCCGTATCGTACCAATACTAATACCCGTAGCGGCACCCGTGCTTCAGCCATCCAACCCTAAGCCAACCCAACCTCTCATTCGCATCCCATTCCCTCCTTAAAAAAACCCATGGCTCCCAAACCCTCCACTTCTAAAGCTAAAAAGCATTAGTGCGCTTCTTCATCCAATCCATCCGACATTCGGTCTTCCAAAAAGGGCAAGTAGGCTGAACCTCCCACAAATTCTTAGTGTTTTTCCTCTCCAAAAGCACCTCCCAGGTATATTGCTGATTTTTCTACTCGAAAATTGATACCTAGCAAAGTGGTCGATTTTCAATTTCTTACTATGGAGGGCTTTCGCACAGAATTTTGGTTTCAACAAGTTGATTGGTTGTCAATGTTGCTGCCAATTTCAAAAGATGTCTATCCTCATTTAGTGCGCCAATTTTTTATAATCTTGAAGTGAATACAAGTCTTTTGTGTAAAACATATGTGGTTAAAACAAAGCCCATTTCTCTTGATTGTGATACGTTGGGTCAGATTTTAAATGTTTAAAATTTTGATATATTGATAGAAAATACTCAAAGGTGGATTGAATGTTACTCAAATGAGGATTGAATGTGATGGTTTTGACAAACTTACTGCCTTGCGAATCATATGTGGCATCCCCTCATTGTCGGTGGTTGGTAAACCCTGCCTCCATCTTCACCCTTTGACAAGTGAATCGTGCATCTTATCATTGCCCACATTATTCTACCTAGTTCGGCAAATTCAATCATGTTTCCTACTCGAAAGTATTTATCTTATGGTCTTTGCCACCCATACCTCTGAATCTGCCTCATTTACTTGCGCATCATATCTCATTGTTCTCTATGGATCCCAAAGCTGCCCTACCCTATGGCATGCCCTTAACGAAAGTTTTCAAACACTTTAAAGTTGCTTTGAAATGAGAGATTAAAGAACATGTGCTGGACAAACCCTATTTCTCTCCTCGGCATCTCAAGTTTATGGGTCATCACAAAGTCAATTCCAACTCAGTACCTAAAAAGGCCACACTTTTCCTATTTCTCTCCTCGGCTTCTTAAGCTTATGGGCTATCATAAAGTCAATTCCAATTGGGTACCTAAAAAGGCCAGGCCACACCTTTCTCCTTATGGTTTTCACTTTGCTTCTGACTTTGAGGGCCCCTCTGATGGTCCTTCAACCGTATCTCTACACATCCTTGCTGCATTGAACAAACTCTCGGATTCTATCGAGGTATTGGATCACAAAGTCACCAACTCTATCATGGTCGTGGATAATAAAGTGACTGCCATAGGCCAACAAGTCAGCCATATGGAACCTAAAGTTAACGGTTTGGCTTGTATTGTCGATACGGTGGAAGATCGCAATCTTGCCCTTTCTACCGGTTTCAACACTGCTTGCAAAGTTTTTTTTGTGTTGGACCGCAGTGAACATGATGCAATTGAATCAAAATGCAGTCCTTGCACACTTGAAATCTGTGAAGAATCACGAGGAAGTCTTCATCCATCCGTTTGAAGCTTTCCACCACTGGTTAACAATACTGAAGACTTCTCCATATGATCAACAATATAACTTCTCCCCCTTTTGTCATCAACAAAAAGAAGAGGATCTGCACTTTAAACGAGGATGGCTCCAGTAGATAATAGTTAGGCTAAAATTCAACATTGAGAGATAGATGAAGAGGTTGCACATCTTAAGGTAGAACTATAGTACTACAGTTCATATAATTACATACCAAAATGACTGAGATAGGTACTGGAGTTAAACTATGCACAACTATCCAAAATGAAAAGTCACACAAGCCCAGAAAGTTTATAGCATCTACGGTAAGTAATTAGAACTTCGCAGTCAAGACAGCCAACAAAACTAATAGTTCTGCTGCGATGATGAATTAGTGCTGCTGCGATGATGTGGATGACACGGATGGGGGCTGGAACAAAAGAAATTGATGATGACAAAGTGGTGGAAAGCTGCGTTTTGATTCAATTGCATCACGTTACTGCGGTCAACGTACAACGCAAAAAATCCTTTGCAAAGGACCATCAGAGGGGGCCTCAGACTGTTGGAGACTATTGCAATGCCTGGATGGGAGACGAAGCACCCCAAAGATGAGAATCAGAAGCAGAGTCAGTGGGCATGAAAGGTGTGGCCTTTTTAGGTACCCAATTGGAATTAACTTTATGATAGGCCACAAGCTTGAGAAGCCAAGGAGAGAATAGGGTTTGTCCAGCACATGTTCTTTAATCTCTCATTTCAAAGCACCTTTAAAGTGTTTGAAAACTTTCGTTAAGATCATGTCATAAGGTATGGTAGCTTTGGGATCCAAGAAACAGTGAGAAATATAATGCAAAAGCAAACGAGGCAGATTCAGGGGTATGGTTGGCAACAGACCATAAGATAAATATTTCTGAGTAGGAAACATGATTGAATTTGCCAAACCTGAGTAGAATAATGTGGGCAGTGATAAGGCATAATTGACTTGGATGGGAATGTGTTCACCGCGCCAATCAATCTCGACAAACTCAAGAAATTCTACCCCTGAGAGGCTTGCTAGTGTCGAAAACCCGCAAGGGTAGACAACCTATGAAAAAAGGAAAGGAAAATAACCGAGTGTGCCAAACCAAACTACGTAAGGCCTGATTCCCAATCCCAGGATACGTAGGCAACCTCACCTTGAGGTCCGGCCATTGCAACTGATAAATTCCATCCAATCCAATCTTCGAGCTTCAAGACGACGATAGACGGTAGATTGCAGGATATGTCAGTAATAGGGATCGAGTGTGAGACACTGACGAATTCTGATAACAAGTCAACTGATTGTACAAGCACACCTTTTTGGTCAAACAAAGAACTATTTTTGAATCAATGAAATGATGTTTTTCCATAAGTGATTTTATCATTTGAGTGCATTATACATGACACGACCAGTATGCTTTTGATCTACTAAGTCCTAGAAGTCCTAAGCTGCCAATCAAAAAGGAAACTTTAGGGAGAAAGCTAAGTCTATCTTAAGTACAAACCGGTCAAGCAAACTTGTGAAGTCTTGGTGTCTTTTACTTTTGAGTCGACTCTGTCTATGTGTTGTCTGTCAATCTCTATCTGAAGGCCACATCCTGAGTCAACCATTCGATGTACTCCAGGGAAATCTGAGTGCTGGGAGGAACCATGTCAAGGGTAAAGAATGAGGCAGGGGGGTTTACCAAACATCGACAATGAGGGGTGCCACAAATGATTCGCAAGATAGCAAGTGTGTCAAAACCATCACATTCAATCCACACTTTTGAGAGTGATTAGTTTTGTTCTTTCATTGTAAAAGGGATTGTTTACACTCTTATTTCTACATTTGAAAGTTGTTCGTTTTGTGAATGATTTTTAAGTGAAAAAGTCACATAGGGTTTAGGTTTGACAAGTGCCGGATTCATTGCTAGTTGAAGGAGTGATTAAGGATTGATCACTTGAGTTGTAAATGTTATTTACAGCACCCATAATCTAGAAGATTGTAATGCTATTTGAAGAATAGTGCAGCAAATCCCAAGGAGGTCACTTGGGAAGTGGACGTAGGCTAAAGACAGGTCGAACCACGATAAGTCTTTGTTTGCTCTCTCTCTTCCTTTATCTCTTTAATTTCTAGCACGTTAATTTTCTTTTGCTTACTTGCTTGATCATTTTGGTTGTGTGTGTTTTAGCATATCAGTCCACATTAGAATTTTAATTTGCTCACTATCAGTCTTGAGCTTGCTCACTAATAGACAAACACATATTGCATTTGGTCTTGAGCTAATTTATATGCACCATAATTTATAAATAGTTAAAGTTAGCAAATTTTCTTAGAAAACCCAATTCAACCCCAACCCATCCCAACCCTACCCTCTTGGGTTGCCATATTAGGATAATAAAATCTTTTCAGAATTTTAGATAAAGTCATGGCCACTAAACCGGGTTATCTAATGCTATTATTTTAAGGGAGAACCCCTGTTCAATTTAGTTTTTGCGGCCATGTTTATTTTTTCTACTCTCAAAACTGTCCCCAGACGTGTTTGTTTTTCAAATTTCACATCAAATGCTGTAGTTTAAACGTTATGGGCAAAACAGAA
>BRYF01000008.1:17682500-17685000 GCA_030159135.1 Actinidia polygama
TATATATATATTTTTATAGGTCATGTATGTGTCACATGACTATTTTCATTTACAGACGGAGGATCCACATTACAACCATCTCAAAAGTTTAGGATCCAACTACTATGCCCCATGGTGATTTGGGGGCATTGATACCCCAATGATATTTTAACTAGGGGTGCACCGTGCACCCAGGGGTCGGGTCGGGTATGTGACAAACCCGAATCCGACCCGACCTTCCACGGTTCTCTATTTTTGGATCCGAAACTGACCCGAGACCCGAATCGAACCGAATCGCTTGATTCCGGTTTGGTTTCTCGGGTTTCGGGTCGGGTCTTCGAATTTTTCTAAAACTTATATAATATAAGTAATAATCAAGTGTGCGCAAGTGCATTATATGTCTATACGATCGGTTCTCGATTTTTGGTTTAATTCTCGTTTCTCGGGTCGGGTATCGGGGGAAAAACTCACGGAACCGTGACCCGACCCGACCCGTACGGGTCTTCATTTTTTGGACCCGTGAACCGACCCAAAGAGAGGTGGAGGAACCGACCCAAACTGACCTAATGCCGTCGGGTCGGGTCGGGGATCGGGCGGGTATTTTGTGCACCCCTAATTTTAACCCTTGGATCTCATAAAAGATTCTCGGCCATTTATATGTAAAAAAAGAATTACCGGCTATGCGGTTACAACACATTCTGAATGGGTAAAACCGTAATTGACACGTTATCCTCTTAAAGTATTCATGCTTATTACTTTATCCCCTTAAACTAAAAGTCATGTTGTTAAACTATTAGGAATGAAACTAGCCTATGCCAGAAATTTAAAGCTACTAGTTTATCTACCGGAAAAGGTTTAGCTTTATATATTTTTTAATTTAATTAAACAACAAACTCTTACAATTCACCCCCTTATAAATGGATATGCATATGTAAGCTTTATGTAGTTATACACATGCATGTGAAATAAACTCTCTCTCTCTCTCTCTCTCTCTCTCTCCTCTCTCTCTCTCTCTATATATATATATATATATATATATATATATATATATATATATATATTTTGTATCTAATTACAGTTAGTTCACTTTGGTTCAGATATTCAATTGAAGAACATATCAAACACATTTTGCTTTTAGCTAAAGCCTCGCAAAATTGATGTGTCCATCTCTTAACATAAACCTTTTCCTTTTAGAATTTTTGGTCTATTTGATTTTATTATACTATATAATTTGTTATATGGATGTTGAAGATTTAAATAAAAAAACATTAAGTCTTGATTGAGAATCATATTTTTTTGCACAGAGAGAGATGGATAATATGTAGGTTTTGTGGGTTTTTATTGTATGTTTGATTATGGCCGGTGTTAATAGGCATTTTAAAAGTGGATAAAAATTGTGAATTTTCCTTAGAATTTTGAATCTCGACCACATCATTCAATCGGTTTTGCTCATCCACATCATGCTTATAGTAAAACAACGGGTCATGTTCGACCTTAGCGATAATACTCGTCAATAGATATGGAATATTTTGTCAAAGAAGAAGTAATTTTTAAATTGCAATTGGTAAGTAGTAGTAGACAACTAGTAAAGATAGCTTCGACGTAGTATAAGTGTTTTGTCAAAAAACTTTTATTTGGGAAAGTAGTGTAAGACAATTAGCAATATTCGTCAATAGATATGGTATGTTTTGTCATAAAAAGAGTAATATTGCAGTTGGTAAGTAATATAGACAACTAGTAAAAATTGCTTCGACATAGTATAAGTGTTTTGTTAAACAAAAAAGGCTGAATTGAAATTGGTAAGTACTGTGAAACAACTAGTAAAAATGATTTTGAGAAATGGACACCTTCTTCAACTAGAGAGATTAGAATTGAATAATTTTATATAATTTAATGTGGAAGTTATGCCTTAAAAAATGATAAAAATAATCATAAACATATTACAAGCATTCATAGTTGAAAGGTAAAATTTTGTTATCAAATGATAAACTTGCTTTACTTTTCTAAGTTAATTATCCTCGTTTTGAGCAAAACAGCCTTACTTTTCTAATTTGGTTTTTGACTTTTCCAATCTAAGGGTTGTAATTAACTTAGATCTTGATCCAATGGTCTATATCTATTGGGGCATCGTAGAAAATTTAAAAGTTTAAGGTTAAATATGTTTAAATTAAAACATGGAGGATGAAAGTGAAATTCAAGTGAAAGTTTGAGGATATAAAATAAAAAATACCCTTTTCCTTAGCTTTTATACTGTGTTTCTATCATAGGTTTATGGAGGGAAATGAAGAAATAAAAAATAAATGATTGAGATTCATTTGAGAATGTATATTCTATATAATCAAATGAATGTGAACCATTGATTTTTACATTCTGATATAAGAAGAGAGGCTCGCGCGCACACACAAAAAATTAAACTCAAAAGGAAAGAGATTACACTTGACATTTTGAAAATGAATTGTACAAAACAGAAACGAAAGAGATTAGGGTAAATTTCAATGACCTCCGCTTAGGTTTATGACAA
>BRYF01000008.1:17745000-17752500 GCA_030159135.1 Actinidia polygama
CGGGTCGAGTCGGGTCTCTTTAAGCGTCGGGTCGATTCCGGGTCCAAAAATCTAGAACCGTGGATGATCGGGTCGATTATAAATCTAATCCGAATCCGATCCAACCGGACCCGTGTGCACCCCTACATATCATAACTAATACCTTGACAAGAACCATTGCCAACGTTGGATCCTTTGAATTTATTTTCCTTGGACAGATCAAAAATTAAAATTTCTAAATACATTTGACGTGACGTTAAGTTACTCGGCAAGAGGTTAGTTGGGAAATATCTCCTCTGCTTAAGTTCTTGATGGCAGATAGAAGACAGAAAATAAAAAAGATTTGTTGCGAGAATGCGTGCGTAGCTCTAGTTGGAGTTTGGTCACTTTAACAAAATTCTCTTGTATATTATTTTTCTTTTCTTAAAAGAAAGAAAATATAAAGACATCTCTCATTTCTCAAATATTATCATTATTAGCTATTAATTTATTTAAAATTTCAGACTTAAAATTTCTCATCTGATGGCTATTAAATAGGATGTCAACCATACTCAGATAAAAAGTTTGTACCGGAATGCCTCCCAATCTATTAGCTTGGGGAAAGAACGAGGGAGAGCGATGATTTAGATTTGTGAAATATAAAATGTGAGGGAGTCACGTGACACAGAGAAGATAATTGTCATGATTTGAATCATAAGGTTCGTTACGGTGATTTGACTCATTCATTTTTATTTTTTAATTTGTGGGTATATGTTAACAAAAAAGAAGAAATCAATTTGATCTGATAATCGTAATTGCATGATTTTCTTCTATAATTTCCAAATAAGTTGTATGGTGTAATTTCAAATTTATATTTGTTTTAAAAATAAAATAAAATTATGTGGCTACGATTATCGAATTGATAAGAGTGGGCTATATTGTGGTGGACTTGAAATACGGAGATGTTCAACTCTTCATGAAACACCGGCACTCATGATTCAAAATGTGAGAGAAATAATGCCAAGTTTGGTCTAGTTTTTTAGTTTAGATTTTTTAATTGCTTTAATTTTTGAATTTTTTTGTTTTTAGTAAACATTTTTAACTGTTTGATCAAATTTTATACTTTTTCCGTTTCTCTTGACGATAGGAGTCGGAAAATATAAAAATTTCATCTGATTTGTAAAAAAAAATGTTAGGGACAAAAAGACATTATTTTTGTTCGATAAATTAGCTAGTTTTTTTTTGTCTTTTGTGATTTTTTTTAAAAATTTGAATCGATTTTTTTAAGTTTTCAGATCCTTCTTGTCAAGCGAAATCGAAAAAGTATAAAATTTTGATCAAACGATAAAAAAAATCACTAAATACAAAAACCAAAACAACTAAAATATCTTTTTTTTAAAAATAGTAAGCCAATCTGAGGCCCATCAAACATTCAAGAGGAACTGAAAAAATATAAATTTTTGATCAAACAATGAAAAAAATTCATCAACAACAACAAATGAAACAACTAAAATATATATAAAAAAGTTATACCCAGTTTGTACCCGTAAAAAACATAAGCGAAAGAACAATTTGTTTTGATTTCTGGATTTTCAACCACGAAAATATACTTCGTTATAAAGAAAAAAACAGAAATTGAAAACAGAAAAAAAATGAAGTAAAGAAAACTGAAAACAGTTTTTTTATACATTGTTTACTTTTTCTCTTCCAAACTATATACGTTTTTTTTGAATCGGTTGGTGTGTCCCTTTGATAATATATGTTTTACTACAATTTTATTCTATTTTCAATATAAAAAAAAAATTTAAACTGAATTTTCCAAATCAACATTTCAAAAAGAGAGAAGTGTTGGTCTAATGGCTAAGACACTCTGATGAATATGCTTTTATGGAAGAATTTGATCGTTAGATGGCAAAACAATAATTTCCTGAACTTTCGGGAGTTGAAATTTTTGGGTTGGGTTCACCCATATTTGATGGAAAACGACTTTGCCGTGACTAACAATATATTCCAACCAAATTCCGTTATTTAGAGCTTCAAAAGAAAAAAATTGCTATTTATGAAAATAATTGATTGGCTAATAACTCAATTGGTTCAATTTTTTTTTGTGTGTGTTCTTTTTCTTTGTCGTTTTTAAATTTGGGCTTAACTCAAATCTTTTAAATATTTTCCGTACCTTGATTAGCAAACAGATTCTTTTTTTTCTATTTCACAGTAGGTTAGGAATTTATTTTTCTATATAAATTCGTATAAGTCTTACGGGACTATTCAGTTTATGATTGATTAATAAAACTATTGATCTAGAAAGAAAGATCTCTTTTATGTTTGGGATTGTACTTGTTGTTAGTCTCATTCCATATAACTTCCCTTCATCACACTTCCTTGCCAGACGTGATATGTGTGCTTGAATCTTATTGTCTCGATATGCAGCTTTCCCTTCCTCTATTATCCATTGGAAAACAAAAACACTCATAATTTAAAAGAGTACTTCAACATATTGATACCATTGTTTAATAAAAAAACATAAAAATCAAATACATGAAAATTTATACTAATTTCTTTCTATTCTACAATTGGGTTGAAGGCGCTTTAAAGCAGAAATTGAAGACACCAAGATAAATAAATGTTAAAATCCCTCTATTAATTCCGAGTTATTATGATCATGACTTTCTCATTTTTCAAATAAAGTGAAGGGCAGAATGGACAATTTGACAAGCATATTTTGATTTTTAACTCTTACAATACACTACTCTCTAATTTTAATTCATAATCCCACAATTACAACCACCAAGTTTAATACTACAAAAAATCAAAAAAAAAATCTATCATTTTCAATAAAAGAGTTGTAGCAAACACTTTATTTTTTCGTTGATTTCTATAATTATAACAGCAACAGCCCAATCTTGATATTCACTGGAACCCGGTGAATACTCAGCCCAATCAAGTAATCAGCCCACTAATAGGCCCGTTTCAAAAGCCCACCGAGTAGGGTTGGGAATTTTCTAGCTGTAAGCACAAACTGGAAATTGAGAAGCATCAGCCTCTTCTCCTATCTCTCTCCAATTCGATAATCACGGTGGCGACTGCGGCAAAATCTTCTGATTCACCACCGCGAGCTAGACTTCCGCCGCGGACTAGGGTTAAGAACAAGAACCCCGCACCGATCCAAATCACCTCCGAGCAAATCCTCCGCGAAGTCCGAGATCTCCGCGACCAATAAATCTCCGACCTCCCAAGCGCAAAATCGCCGGTTCGACCGAATTCGACGACTTCCTCCGGAAGAAGCGCGAACACTACGAAACCCTAATCCGCTGAGCCGGATCCGCAACCCCTAGCGCGTGGTGAGGTACGCGCGGTGGGAGAAGTTGCCCAAGTACAATTTTTCTTAACAATGTAGAGTTCAAACAGATGAGGGCTCAGATGATGGAGTACATGAAGTCCCGAGGCTCAGACGCTTCTAGACAGTTTCACTAGATTAGTATATTTATATTTGATACTGGTTACAGCTCTCTCTCTCTCTCTCTCATATATATATATATATATATATATATATATATATATATATATATATATATATATATGGATGTATACATTTGTTTAATGGATGATAGATTCATTTCTTGGGTTCCTGATGCATCTAGTCGACATCAAGCAGTCAGGATTCTGCCGGGGATGACACATTATCAATGAAGTAGAATCAGAAGTACACCACCACTTTCTCTCCATAGCCTTATGAGCAGGTATTTGTACAAATACATATATACACACCGTCACAGAAGCAGTTGAGGTTAAGGGTGAGCCTGCTAAAAACCGGAATATGTTGAATGTGCGGTGTGATATGTTGCAATTTATTTCCTAACACCATTTCAAGATTTAAGGTGTGAAATAGTCAAATGGCCTTGGGTGGGCATGGGCTGGTTGTGGTACCGGCTAGGCACAATCTGAGTTGTGGCGTTAGCCTCCATAAAATGACCAACCATTCCAAAACATAGAAGTGACAGGGGAGGTGTTGTCTAGGCACAATCAAAGCGAAGTGGTGAATTTGAGAGGTTTGGACTTTGGACTAGGCACAATCAAAGTAAATTGGTTTTTGGCCACAATCTGCTTTCCTTTTTACCGACTAATAGTCACCCAATTTTGTTGATAGTATGGTTGTGAAAATCAACTCGGTTTCTTTCCATGGATGACTTCTATCTTTTCATCTTTCCCTTTAGAGTGAGCTTTTTATGTTAGAGTTGTTCCAGATCGTTCACCTCAGCCACTCAAGCTTGGTATATCTCATATAGATGTTATTCCATCTATAGCCAATTGGTTTTAGATTGGAACCCCCTCAATTCTTTCTAACATAGTATTAGAGCTGAGTCTTGGGTGACTCTCTTGTCTCACCGTACCACTCAAAGTTTCCGACCAAGTCTATTTCTCTCCTCACCATCTCCTCTTCACTCTGCACATGCGGTGGAGTGTTAGATAGCTAATTAATTTTAGATTGGATGCCTCGATCCTCTCTAATATCTTATTAGAAGGTCATTGGTCCATCAAAGAAGTGATATCACTCAAGCACCATCATAGTTCTAGGTTGGATGCATCAAAGAAGTGATATTGCTCAAGAACCATCACAGTTCTTGATAATATATAAAAATCCTTTGCTTGCTGTGTGAAAGGGATTCAAATAGCAGGGGCAGGGGGCCAGCAGCAGGGGTCCTGCCCCTCACCCAAAATTTTCAGGAACTTCTTATATGTATATGCTGTGTTTAGGTTCAACTTGATTGTAGATCATTTTGTTATATGGTGGCCCCTTCACATAGTGAACCTGATATTGAAATGGTGAACTTGTTGGTTCGATGTGGCTTTGTTCATCGTGCTGCACTTTTATTTATTTATATACCATTTGGCGTACAGCATATCTTTATATGGTAATAATGGTATTGAATCTATTGGTGCACAGTGTGATCTATAGTTTTAGAACCTCAATTCATGGCTTCATATATGGTTTTGACATCCCTGTGGATTATTTGGACTAATTCTTCTGTAAATACAATTTGTAGCGTGGATGATATTATTGTGTAAGATATGAGTCCGCACTGCCTTACTGCAGCCCAACCTAACAACATGGCTCCTCCACGGAAAGCACTCATTTTTCTCACTGTAGATAGAATGCCTAGACTTCAAACTTAGCATGTAGCACCGTCTAGGCACAAGAAATTTGTGGGAAAAGACGGGGCTCGAAAGCAATTCCAACTTATGACGCAGTTTATATGCGTGCTCACGGGCTTTACAATGACAGGATTCTAGGCTGTGCACACTTATTTTGAGATCTGCAGTTTGCTTTTAACTGTAATTTTCTTCTAGGTTTGTACACAAGTATACTTGAAATATTTTGTTAGTCCAGAAGATGATGTTGGTGAGAGGCTTCCTATTGCTATGGACCCGATGTTATAAATAGATGGAGAACCATTAGGTCAGCGATATTGCAAATTATTTGTTCAAAAAGTAGGACAGCCCAATGTTCATTTGAAAAGACTTCGTTGAGGTGCAGTTAAAGATGGAAATGTCGTTGGCCGAGATGTTGCTTGACGTTATTGTGATGTACGTACAACTTGGTTTCGTTCTTACATGTCATTACTTATTGTTGGAACTTTTTATCCAACGAGGGATAGGGATGGTCATTTGCACCAAGGGCGGGTTTTTCCAACCCAAAAAGGCAACTGGTCGGGGTCGGGTTTGAGTTCTTTGATCCGCAGCAGATTTGGATAAATATATATGCCGCCCCGCCACCGCCCCATCTGTGTATAATATTAAACTATTAATAGATATCTTATATTATAATATATAGTAATTTAAAACCCTACCCCTTATTTTAAAACACAAATTCATTCTTTATTACTCTTCCAAAATTTTTGTTTCGCGGGGAAGGTTCGGGTACCCATGGGGCAGGGTTGGAATACCCAACTCGTGTAACAGGGCAGGGCGGGTTTGGAGCATGGAGTATAAAGTGCATGTTAAGTCTAGGTTTTGGGAGATCCGCAAAAAAATCCACCTGTGCCCATCCCTAGTGAGAGTTTCACTAAATTTAACGTGAACACTATATAAATAATATATTAATATTATCTAATCCGGTTTGGAATCAGAACCGGTCAAACAAATTCGTAAATTGAACCGCCCAAGTCGGTTTTCAGGATTTTGAAATCAGAATCGAACCGGCTCTTAAAAAAATTGAGTATAAAGTGCATGTTAAGTCTAGGTTTTGGGAGATCCGCAAAAAAAATCCACCTGTGCCCATCCCTAGTGAGAGTTTCACTAAATTTAACGTGAACACTATATAAATAATATATTAATATTATCTAATCCGGTTTGGAATCAGAACCGGTCAAACAAATTCGTAAATTGAACCGCCCAAGTCGGTTTTCAGGATTTTGAAATCAGAATCGAACCGGCTCTTAAAAAAATTGAGTATAAAGTGCATGTTAAGTCTAGGTTTTGGGAGATCCGCAAAAAAAATCCACCTGTGCCCATCCCTAGTGAGAGTTTCACTAAATTTAACGTGAACACTATATAAATAATATATTAATATTATCTAATCCGGTTTGGAATCAGAACCGGTCAAACAAATTCGTAAATTGAACCGCCCAAGTCGGTTTTCAGGATTTTGAAATCAGAATCGAACCGGCTCTTAAAAAAATTGACATAGTTTTAGATTGAAAATGCATAGTTTTAATGTAATGGATATCTCCATTACATTGGGTGTAATGGAGAGAAACTCTGTAGTTTTAATGTAATGTACATTTTCATTACATTGGGTGTTATGGAGATGATCAAAATTTCTATTTTAAAAATTTTCAACGTTTTTTTTTTAATTAAGCAATTTTAACATAAGTTCAGTTATACTAAACACCCTACAAATAACTTTTTTTTTTTCTTCATTGCTTAGTGATGAGTTTTGTAGCGAGGAAACAATGGAAGCTAATGCAACTTCACGTGTGCTTGTTTCCCTCCACACAAACAAATAGGCTAACTTTATTGGAATTTTCACGTTAAAGCTTTGTCTTGTCTTTTTCATGCTCCTCTTTTTGCTTCAACAAAGTTTCCCTATTTGTAGGCATCACAATGTCATTACTTTGGGGGTGCAATTTGCACTATGGCGATGTGAGCTTGTAAAGTTCACAAGTCTTAACATTCACTTCATTTGTTTGTTTCCTTTCTTATTATTTTTAGTTAGAATTTTTCAAGATTGGATATGGATTAAGGATTTAGTAGACGGAAAGAAAAATGAACGAGAAAAATAAAAGGATTCAACCGTTCAGATTTAATCTTTTTTCTTTACTTTTCTTGGCCTTCCACAAATACTTTCCTAAATCCTTGATGCAAATACAGTCTAAATAAACCTTGGCCTGGTTTGTGATTATTTGATTTGATCTTAGGCTTTTTTTTAGCCTTTTGGATATTGCATTTCTTTTAAGAAAATGAGCCCATGTCCTATAAGCAATGATTATTCAATAAAAATAACAAAAATTACGTTGTTTTAAAGAAAAATGAGGTGAAAGA
>BRYF01000008.1:17895000-17900000 GCA_030159135.1 Actinidia polygama
TTAAGAAGTTTGGTAACTAACTTTTTTTGAACATTAACTGCACGTTAACAATGGTCTCTGCCTCACTAATTACAACGTGACAATTATTTAAAAATAATTTTTTTTTTTAATTAGCCCAAATTACAAGGCTTAAGAAAAAATTATAAATTTATTTATTATGCTCGTGCATCATTTTCCTTTTTTAAAACTATTACATAAGCGAAATGATATGGTTAAATACCATTAATCCCGTCTTTTTTTTATTATTATTCATCAACAGATTAAATATAAAATAATAAAAAATATACCCCTTTATCAATGAGAAAAGCCAATGGGTCATAGGACCCATAGGAACAACGAATTAAGGAAAGTTCAACTTCAAAGTTGCATATTATGATAATCTTAAAAGGAACCTCCCTCTCTCTCATCCTTTGTTTTTCTCACTATAAATAACTGAAACATTTTGACTCAGCCTTGTATAATTTATTGTTAGCTTCCAAAACCATTTCAAGCTTGTAATAGATATATAAAAGCAGGCTAAAAGAATGGGTCTTCTCTCAGCTATTTTCAGCTGCTTCATGCCTTCGTCGTCGCCACGTGTCTCTGATGACGTTGGCGGATGCAAAACGAAAGATTCGTCGACCTTGGAGAAATCAAAAAGCAAGCTATCCAAATCACGTGGAGCTCCGATTGTAATGTCGTATTTTCCGGTTAATTCCCAATATCTCTCTCGCTTGTAGACGTATGATGAGCGAAAGAATTGAGCAGATGATCGTGTTTGGTGGGGTTATGGATTTCTAGTACTATTAATTGATAAATTAAGGAGGTGGTTGTTGTTGTTTGAAGAGTTTTGATTTTGAGGATGTTAAGGAATGGAAAAACAAACTGCAGATTTTATTTATTTTTTTACTTTGATCAATGATTTTGACTTTGGGACGTTTATCTGGAATGGCTAAGAATAGCAACCAAGGCTTGGGACATTTCAATATTCTAATTGATGCAAGATAAAATCTTAATGATTGCACAGGGGTGAAAAAAACCCGGTTACTGACCTAAAAATCCGAATTGAACAGTCGGTTTTCAGTCTTTACCGTTGTTTTGGCCCATCGTTTTGGAAAAAATCAGTTTTTGATTTCAGTCTGGTCTGGAAAATTGACCAACCGGGCCGAACTATATTTTATATATATTAATATTCATATATATGTATATTTGATTTCGACCATCTATTATTTTCTAATCTAATATCATACCCATCCGTTGGGAACAAGTCAAGTCAAACCAAATTGGATTGACTTAACCGAAATGGACCAAAATCGACTGTTTTGACACCAATTGTGGTCGGTTTTGGATCACTAAAATATCATACCGAAATCGTTCAGTTTTAAGGATTATTGGATCAGACTGCCCACCCAACCTGAACCGACATTCACCCCTATTTCACACGTCCAAGGCACTAGCTAGTTCTTACTTTTTACTTTATCAATTCATTATTTTTCCCCAGAAGAGTGATACACGCACAAAAAAAATTTGACCATATTATGCAAGAACATAAAATTAAACTCCAAACATTTTAATTTTTTGATTTTTTCCTGTTAGTTTTTTTAAATATTAGGATTTTACAATGGTTCCCGCTCAAATTATTCGATGAGTTTGTCCCCAAGCACAATTCTTTTAATTTAGCTGCAAAAAGAAAGCGTGGTATGTTGGGAAATTATAGATTGGCCCACAAGCACCGGGCACCAGCAGAACAAGGTCACATGTAGGAATCGACTCAAGGGGCGGCTGGAGGCGACTCAGATCTTAAGATTTTCAACAAAAAAAACTCTAGTTTTATAATAGTACTAGCTATTGAAATATTCAAATTGTATAGATTCGTCACTCCAAAATTTTTTAAACTTTATATTCTATATGCATATTCAGCTCTCCAATATTAAAATTGTGTGTCCATCCATAATCACGTGGTGCTCAGAACCACCCCAAAACCCTGATAGGGAAAATTAATTAAGCTTATGATATGGATTTACCGGATATTTCACAAGTTGGAAGTGGTTTTAGTAATGCTACATGACATCATTCAAACCATGTTATCTGAAAAAATATAACATTTTATTTTCTTCAAGGATTTCCGACATTAGACAATTTCTCTATTAAAAAACTTAATCGGAAATATTTATCATTTGTAAATCAAACTCATATTCTGAAAATACAAATCAAAAATAAAGAATCGAATTTAGAAAAACTGTAAATAAAAATTTATAGAACCAAATTACAGACCTTTAGAAGAGATAGATTGATGTTGTGTTTGACACAGTTTCCTTAAGATATATTTCTCACTCACTAGGGTGCTCACAATCATTGGACATCTGCTTCTCAGGATATAATATTTTTTTCACATAACATAAGCAACACTATAATTTGTCTGCACGACAAACTAAAAAGTTTAGGACCTCTTTTTTACTTGTTGACCTATATAAGATTTTCACGTTTTGAACTGAATAAATTCCAAAAAAAAAAATCAGGAGGAATACAGAACGTATAAAAGTCAAAGTGACACTAACGAAAAATCACAATTCTTCACGACAAAAAAGTATAATAGGGAGACGCAACCATTTAATATGAATTTCTTTTACAAACAATTTCAATGCACATTAAACAAAATAGATTTAATAATCTATTTTTTCCAACAATCTCTCCTTATGCCATAATCGGTTCATTCGTGCTTTGCTGCGGAGAAATTGAGAATCCATTACTAATTCATACACGATTATAGCTAAATCTTTCGAATTGCGTGCAATCATAGCCCACCAAGGGAAAATATTCCTCTTCTCAAATTCCATTATTCATCACTTCCATCTTTTTTTGTTGACATTTGGATGCACAATCCCTTTGGAAACGTCACGGAAGCCCTCCGAATTATATCCCCTCCTCCGGTGATTTCCCACCTGAAAATTACATATCACGTTAAATACGCTTGTCAGGATTATATTCTTACATGAAAATGGAATGAATCATCCAAATCTCATCGATCGAGAAACCTTAATACTCTTTACTAAAAAATTATACAAAAAACATTGCTTACTAGGGACGGATCTATGAAGGGACCAAGGGGGCACGTACCCCCCTCAGATTTAATAAAAAAAAATTATATATAATTTAAAAATTTTTAAATCAAATTCTCAAATGTGCCCACTAAATATAAAATTAAATCGACTTTTGATAGCACTATTGTGTTCGTATCGACTAGAAGATTCTAAAATATAAAAAACAGACTCGAAAACACTTTATACGCACTCTCACGTGCCTATCGGCGCGTGAGATCTACTCTCACACCGCGATACATGCACCGACAGAGATAGACGACGAGTGGGCTGGCGTGCCACACGCGCCCACGGTCTCACGCGTGACGTCAACGAATATTCCAGGAATATTCTTTTGTCTTGTAAATTACACTTTCAGTCCCTTAAATTTTATTAAAATAAAGTCCCTTAACTTTGATAAATTACAGATTAGGTTGATTGGATTTTTTTTTCTAAATTTGTGATTAAAAAGTGTCGCCCGAGACTATTTTCTGGCTCCACCACTGCTTCTTACAAAATATGGTAATGACATTATTGTAAATAATCTAATTGTCATGTTCTTGATATATATATATATATATATACCATTCAAATCTATATCAAGCATTTTAAATATTACCTGTACTTGGTGACCAAGTGATGGATAAAAATGGTTGTTTGTAGCTTGGCAAATTCAGCTCCCACACAAAGTCTCACTCCACCGCCAAACGCCATGAAATTCTTAGACCCCGCGTGCAATTCCTGCCCCTTTTTGTCGAAACCACACACACACAAAAAAAAATAAAAAATAAAAAATAAAAAAGGAAACTAAGTTAAATGGCGAAAAGTAAGTACACAAAAAACATGCAATGAAAAAGTAAACAGAAATCTTACGTAAGGTTCAGTTTCAAATCTTGATTCTGGGCCCACACTTTGAATGCAGTGTAAATAAAATTTTCTATGCATTTTTCTTTGTATACGTAATATTTCTCTTATAGTCGTTATGGATTATGTTAGGACAATATTCTTAATTAACGATTTCATATTACACATAAATATTCATGTGGTTCATTACCTCCCACCTCCATGGATTGAATGAAAGAGGATCCTCATGCATAGTAGGATCCAAATGAGTGGATAATGTGGACACCATTACAAGCCAACCTGATGGTACTGTATATCCTGCAAAAATCACAAGTTTAACTAATTAATTCCAGTCATGCTTTTTAATTCTAGCAGTTCTATTTCATCTTACCATTTTTAAAACTCGAAAACTTCTATGCAGGTTTAGTCAATGGTTCGGTTTTCTAAATCAGTTTTGCAATCCAATTTTTTAGAAACGATTTTTAAAAATAAAAATATTCATCGTTTTTATATATTATTTATTTTTTAGAGAATTTTTTTTTTAATATTTGAGGATATATATTTTTAGTGTCCTCTAAAAAATGTGTTCTTTTTCAAATAAATTCAACATAAAATTTTTGGAAACTATTAGCTAAGAATTTTTTTGGAAAATGATTCTGTAAAATTACTTGGGAAAACCAAAACCAAACAACATAGGTTTTGCATAATTACTCTTAATTTTTTGCAACTTAGTTAAAATAGGCAGACATAATAAAAAAGATAAACCTAATTAGGGATGGATATATTATAAGTATTGTGCAAGTTAAATGGATTTATATCCTTTTAAAAGAAGTCATTATGAACTTACCCTTCAACTCAACATCTTTAGTTACTTTTCTAAGAATCATTGGTGCAATATTTCCCAATCGAACTGTTTCATTAATAACCTGCAATACAAAGGAAAAACATGTTAATATGTAATTGAAGAAACAATAACCCTCATGGATATCTCGATTGGTAATTAAAGATCTTGGCTTTGTGTTCAACAAGTCACCACTAAAACAAAAATGATTTATTACGATGAAACGAATAGACGAAATATTATCGTGTATCTAAATGTAT
>BRYF01000008.1:17942500-17947500 GCA_030159135.1 Actinidia polygama
CTTTTCGTTAAAAACGGCCGAAAAAGTATAAAATTTTGATCAAACAGGAAAAAAAAAAGTTGATTACCAAATGAGCTTCAAAGTCTAAAAAAAGCTAAACCAAACTAAGCCTAAGTTGATCTCAAAGAGAGTGATCGATCATCTTCACTTTTCTGGTTTAATTTGGAAAATGATTCTCAAACTAGATTTGTATAAGCAAAACCAAGGAAGATGTTATGATAGGGGTATTTTTGTAATTACAAGTTGCAATGACGGTGTTTTAAAAATGAAATGAAAAAGACCACAAAAATCACACCATTATACAACTTTTGTACAATATCATTTTCTACAATATGAAATAAAATATTTTATAGGGTAAATTCAACTGATCTCACCTGAGATTTTATAAAAATATAGCTACTTCCTTGTAGTTTTAAAAATAACAATATTCTCTTTTACCTTTAAAACTAATGTCAAGCCCCTTATAGAGCTGATTTTTGTGCAAAAATAATAAAATTTTTATTTAATTTAGGATTTTTAAAATTTTTTTTCCTCGATACGCCCATTTCAATAAATAATTTCTTTTTCTTTAAAATATTATTTATTTGAAAACGATGGATTCCTATGGAGCATCCAAAAACAAGTAGGGGAAAGCCTGAAAAGCCAGATTGGGATAAATGGAGACTTAGGCTCCGTTTGGTAATGTTTAAAAGTCAATTTTTTTAAAGTTTTTTTATAAAAAGGTCAAGATTTTTTTGTTTTTTTTGCTTTTGTGACTTTACTTTATCTAAAATTAAGCAAAAAAATAAAAACAGAAAATCAAAAAAAAACAACTCTAATTGACTTTTTTGCTTATTTTAAGTAAAAAAGTCTGAAAAAAAGTTAAAAAAAATTGATGCCAAACGGAGCTTTATACTGATGCAATGCACGCCTTGGTAGCTAAACTACTCCATTTTTACTTTTTATCACTAAGTAATTTATTTAAAAAAGATTTAATTTAAATAGTTTGCTTTTTAAGTACTCCTAATAAAAATGTACTTAACAATAAAACTTTCTTATCAATAATTTTTTTAAAATATTGATATTAATATTTTACTTTTTAAGTGATTCTAATCTAAATATACTTAAAAAATTAACGTTTTATTATTTTTTTAAATTCTTTGCATCCACTTGAGTTATAGAACGTTTTATCATTTTTAATATTTCCTTTGCATCCACTTGAGTTATAGAACCGTTGTACTTTTAATTTTATTATTATTTAATAAAAATTTTACTTTGTCAATAAAAAAACTCGAGTCGTTTAAAGGTCGCTACCAATTACAAACAAAATCAGTATAAATTGTTTGATAACTATGCATGCTCATATTTTTTTATTACGCGTGCATACAAGTATTAAAAATAATTAATTCAAATATTAAAATTTAATAATTTAGAATATTGTTGAATTCCAGGGAAACAACATTGTCTTTAAAAAAAGGAAACCTTGACACAACTTCTCAACAGTATATGAAAGAGCCAATGTACATTTTCAATGATAGTGTTAATTATTTATATACATATATTAAAGTATATGAAGTGATGATCCATACATGCTTTAGTTAAGAAGTATGGATCAAATTAGTCCTTTTAAAGTCAATGACTTCTAAAACTGAAATTCATAAACGAAAACCATTTAAAGTAATGAGAACTGATCAGACGGGAGTGAGCACGTAGTACACGTGGCCGCGCGATATCTACCCATTTGGGGGTGGATGGGACTTCAAAAAAAAATTTGTCCCTTCCACCCCCAAATGGGAGGATGTCGCGCGGCCACATGAGCGCACCGGTTATAATACCACGGGCACACTCCCGTGTGATCAGTATTGCAAGCATGATTGGTGACACTTTCCTAATAGGTAGGGGGTGGAGTAGTAGTTACAAGTTACAACCACGTCTTATATAAAAATGTTTTAGGTAATTAAATCAAGTTTTTTAGATATGACACTTTAGTCCAGATAACGCCATCCATTTCCATGTCACTACTTTTCATTTGTTAGCCAATAATGCTACGATACCACATTTTATTTACGGTAAATTTCACTTACCTCCATTGAGGTTTTTGACAAATATAGCAATCACCAATGTAGTTTTAAAAATAACACTGAACTCTCTTACTTTTAAAATTAATGTCAAGATTCACCCTAGAACTCATTTTTGTGCAAAAATAACAAATTTGACATTTGATTTCGGATTTTCAAATTTTTTCCTCAATATACTCATTAAGGTAAATTAATACCATTTATTTGTAAACTATTTTTTTTATTTTTATCAATAAATAATTTATTAAATAAATTAATCTAAATAATTTATTTTTTAAGTACTCCTAATTAAAAATGTACTTAAAAAAATAAAACTTTGTTATTACTATTTTTAAAAAAAATTAATCTAAATATTTTACTTTTTAAGTGCTCTAATCTAAACGTATTTAAAAAAATAAATAATTTATCAATTATTTTTTTCAAAAAAGAGAGAATATTTATTTATCTTAATGGGTGTGTTGATAATTTTTTTTGTAAACTCTAAATCAAATGGCAAGTTCATTATTTTTGCACAAAAATCAGCTCCATGAAAGAATCTTAACATTAGTTTCAAAAGTAAGTGAGGTCAATATTTCTGAAACTACAGAGGTCAATATTTCTGTATTTGTCAGAAACTTTAGGGAAGGTCAGTTAAATTTACCCTTTTATTTATTATTGTGATGAAGTTCACTCATAATTATTAATGTATGGGTTTCATATATCAATTGATAAACAAAATATGATAAAAATACATTTAATCACCATAGCATAGCATTATAATTTGTTAGCAGATCAACATCGAGTGGAAGACTAATGTTACACATATTTTTCTTTTTTTTCTCTATTTTTTTTTTTTTGTAAAAGAACAATAAGATTGATATAATCGGAAAATGACTTCAAAGCTGTTATGCTTTTTTTCTCTTCCTTTTATAACTTGCCTCATATTCATAACAAAAGTAAGCTCCAAACAATATTTTTTTTATATGATTTATCTTTCTGGCAGCTTATTTCTTAGGGTGCCAGGACTTTTGGTCAAGCATAGGGTTGGTGTGCATAACCCTATAGTTAAAGCGTGGTGCGTGGAAACCTTCAGGATAACTCGACTCGTAAAAATTATATCTTTGTGTTGAAAGAGTCGCAAGTTCGAGTCTCTTTAATGTCACTGGAGGTTTGCCCGACCGTTAATTATAGTATTCTAAATTAGTCTCTCTCGGACCCAATTAGGTTGGGCGAGGATATTGGGCTATCTTAAAAAAAGAAAAGAAAAGAAAAGTGAGGTGTATGGGATGCAATAAAAGTTGATAAAAATGAAGCCTATTAAAACTGAAAAACTAAATAACGAAAAATATAATAATAACCCACAGAGATTAGGGCATAAGAGTGGCTTAAGCCCGCTTAAGCCCTAAATACCATCATCTTCACGGAAAACACACACACACAAAAAAAACAGAAGATACTGTTTCGCCAAATGTTGGTTAGAAAATGTCAATTGTTGCATTTATGATTTATTTATGTTATTGTTGATTTAACAATAATTTTATTATTGTTAGTTGAAACTCCTACCTAATGATGCTTTTGAAGAGCAAGTAGGAATTAGGGTTTCGTACAGGGTTAGGAAGATAATTACTTAAAAATTACAAAAGTTGATATGAAATGCTGGCTCTTATTAGACCATGTGATCATAGTTTAATCTTGATGATCTTTCTCTTGTTGGGATTCATCGAGTTGGAGGTAGGCCAGAATGATTTTCAAAGCTCTAAAATTCCAATCTGTACCACAAGAATTTTCAAAGTTCAAGGTGGAATTCCTAATCCCATAACTACCTCAATGATCATTGGGGCTTAGTTGTTTTAACTAATAATTGGATGCATTATGATAGTATCCAATCATTTGTCACACACAGATAAATTAGGGGTACGTTTATGTAATTCAATATTTTATTTTGAGAGGTTGAGGGGTAGGTTGAGTTTTTTTCAGTTGCAGTATTAGGAAAGTTTGTGTACTTTTTAAAACTCTCTCATGCATTTCTCTTACATTATATCTCTAATTTCATTTTTTTAATAAAATTTTTACTTTTTCGATAAAAAATTGATGTACGGATAAGGATCAATAGAGTATTTTCAATACACTAGATAAAAAAGTGTACTAAAATGCATTTTAAAGTGTACATATAAGCAAAAATGAGTCCCAATTTTGTGTGTTAAATGTTGACTAATTTATAGAGTCATTGGATATTCCAATGGGCTTGCTAAAAGTATATGTTAAAACAAATGAAAGTTTAAAAAAAGTACAAATGGACCCCATTATCTAGTCTTCTTTCTCTTCTCCTCTGGTTTGTTAAGTCACTAATCAATAGATTAGATCTCGAAGAAGGAAAAAAATATGAAAATAAGATAATTAAAGTGAAAGAACCTAGGTTTACTTCATTTTTATTTGTTGGAAAAGAAAATGAGAAAAAAAGGAATAATTATTTGTCATTTTTTCTTCTTATTCATAGAAATTAATAAGAAATTTCATTTCCCTCCCAATTTTCTTTCGCTGGACAAATCCAAGATCCAAAAAACATGTCATATAACTTTCATGATTCATAAACCAAGTCGAGTCTATTCAACAAATCATAAAAAAATGTTTCTTGCTCCATGATTACTATTGTGGAAGTAATCTTTTATATAGTAATCCGCGTGACAACAATTCTTGTGTTAGGTAGTTCATATAAGGTTTTTGTCAGGATTTTAAATTATACTATACTCGTAAACGGAGAGATTGGTCCTTGAATTAATCGATTCAACAAACCAAATAACCAGACATAAAAAATAAGGACACAGTTTCTCTGAAGTTTCAAAAATTGGACTGCATTGTGTAGTTTAAGTTATTTAGCCATATTTTGGGCCTATTTTGATGATCTAAACCGTTTGATTGTAAACTCCGTAGTGAAGATTAATACTGTAAAAAATTATGTTGATT
>BRYF01000008.1:17962500-17965000 GCA_030159135.1 Actinidia polygama
AAGAGCATGAATGATTGATATAAATTGCTCTCACCATCAATTAGGATTACCTCTCTTGTATATTTATAGTTTCCTTAACCTCCTTACGTTATGAATTTTAAAACAACTTGAAAATCAATTCTTTTCAAATCCAATATGAAAATTCAAATATGGAAACTTTCATAAATGAATTATTCAATGTAACCTTTGACCATCTTTGACTTATACATTTGACTTTAATATTTGTACTTCGACTTAAATTCTTGATTATGGGGTTGATTCACACACTAATCACTCAACTCTCAAACTATAACATAAAAAAATTACACAAAAAATTATGTTTTTGTCACAAGCAATTGACAATGCCTAAGACAGAAATTTTAGGCCCAACAAATTTATTTTTCAATACACATTTCATACTTTTTTTATACACTTTTTAATATTTTTTTCTTCTTAACCATTGCTATTTAGATTGTCGTTAGCATTTTTCATTTATTAAATCAACCTAGATTGTGAGTGATCAAGTGGTGTAGAGGGAGGGAGGCTGCAAAATGATGATTTAATGGGTGGCCTTCATGAAAGGGGTTACGAGTACAACTGTGGGTGAAATGCATGAGCTCTGTTTAAAATTAAAATGGTACATTGTAGTCTTGATGTAAAATGTCAGGGTAAATATTATCTATTTGGTCAAAATGCACGAGTTACATTTAAATTAAAATGGTAGGCTTCACGCATTTAAATCAATGAAAATGTGAATAACGTCCATCAGTTTAAGCATTAAATCAATGAAAAGATGGATAATATTCACCTGCCTAGTAAGATCCTGAGTGACCTTTGACAATGACTTTATTTATAAGTAGCCATAAATGTCAAGCAAAAAACAGTTCATGTACCATAAAGGAAGAGTAGTTGAATTATTTCACACTACAAACAAATGGAAGAGCATCTTTAATAGGAGCTCGGATCCTCTGAAGTGATTTTTTCTGGAGTGTTCTTGAAGTGGTATAAAATAACGTTGTTTTATATCACTTCAGAGGATCCGAATTCTTTCAATAGTAGTCGATATTAAAATAAGGGTTCTGCTATTGACTGCCCAAGGAGCACAAAATAACAAAAAAGATTAATTTTTGATACACGTTTTACACTTTCACATATTTTTTTATACACTTTTTATATTTTTTAGACACTATTGACAGTTTGTTGGGTTGTTTTTAGCATTTTTCTTTAAATAAAAGCATCAAAATCAAATATGGAGAGTACTCAAATTTTAATATCTACACGATTAAGGCAAGTCTTATATATTATTGGGCCGGTCCAGACCTAATTAACGCACATAGAGTGTTTAAGTGGGAATAGAACTTTCAAGTTAATTAGAACTCTTGAAAGTATTTTAACTCTCGAGTTGGTTAGGACTCTTAAGTTAGTTTTTTTTAGTGAGGATATGTTTTCTTTGCTAAACTTTGATAACAATTAAGTATCTTGTAGGAAGTCTATTACCTTATTTTTTAGGTCTATAAAAAAGAAAGTATGGTTGTGAGAGAGAAAGAGAGACAAAGTGGTGAAAAGTAAAGTAGAGAGCATGCAGAGAGACTCTCCTAACCTTTCTACTGCATATATGCAAATGGACCATGGTTGTTGCTACCAAAAAAGGGCAAGTTTTAATGAGTATTAGCAGGATAACTATCTTAGCTAAAACCTAATAATAGAAAGAAAAAAAACTATGCCGGTAGAATGGCCAATGACGTGCACGATATTCATTTTCCGTTTTGTTATTGCCATTCCGAAAAAATGTGTACAAAAATTTACAAAGAATGACGTAAAATGGTGCAGGTATAACAAAGGCATTGTTTCTTTTTCGAGTAAAAATTTTCTATATGCTTACAATTTTCCAACTAAAATGGTGTAAAATTCTCCATTTTGCAGGGTTGGTCACTTGGTCCAATTAATTGGTGAGTAAGGCACAAAACACGATGCTACTGTAGGATTGGGGCCTATTGAGGAGTCCAGTAATGTAATTAAAATTGTACATTTTTAGGCCTTATTGAGTAGATTATTCATAAAAAAAAATTAAATTGATCGATAACTGCACAAACAAATAACACTTTTCTTGCAAAAAATGGAAGGATAGTATGGCTCGAGAAAAAACAGTAAACAAAGTGGTTCGACCATATGGCTATAGATATTCGATTAATGTGATTATTTTCATGACTACTCTACTTATCAAACTCTACAAAATAAATAACTCGGATCATATTATTGTACTCTCGGTAAACCTAATATCACGCGGACAAGGTACTGTGCTCAACCCATCTGTGACAGGGCTTCAAGTGTTTAGGACTCCTAATCATGTATACCCTTATTAGGAAAAAAAAATCATTAGTATTGACTCTAAATTAAGGAGCCCAAGAGGTTAGGTATCATCTTTTGGGAATTCCAAATTTTCAAGCCTACATATATATATATATAAATTGCATTAAAATTCAAATTAAAAGGTTAATATTTCAAACATTACCCATTTATT
>BRYF01000008.1:17972500-17980000 GCA_030159135.1 Actinidia polygama
TCCCTCTAGAGTCGGTCTCTGATCATGCGATGTAAATGACCTCGCCTAATGGCGATCTAGAGATGAGTTCGTTCCTGCACGCCGGGGGAAGCGATTGATTGGCGGTCATGCGATGAATGACTAGGAATATATTGAAGTCATGGCGATGTGATCATCTAAGCAACGTGCTCGACTTACTATAAATAGACAAATATTTTACTCCACATCAAAATAGATTAGTCATAATATTAATGGAAAATGATAATCTAGTAATTAGCTATTTTCACATTAAAAATAAGAAAAGTAGATTTTAAATAAAAAATAAATTAAAAAAACTATAAAGGGCATCATTTGGGCCTAGTTTCGGATATTGATTTTTTTGGTTACTTGGTTTTCAAGTTTTTTTAGTCTTTAGTGGATTTTTATCTCCATTTGATAAAAAAATTATACTTTTTCAGATCCTCTTAATCAGAGGAGTCCGAAAATATAAAAATTCTCATGTAATTTATAAAAAAGTTGCCCAAAGACGAAAAATAAAACTATTTTAGATGATTTTTTTGGAATAAAAATATTTTTTTTCGTTTTTAGTGATTTTTTTTCAAATTTGATGAAATTTTTATACTTTCGAACTTTTCTCGTCCAGAAAAACCCCAAAAGTATAAAATATTGATCAAATGGAAAAAAAATTCACTAAAAACGAAAAAAAAATAAAAATCAAGAAACAAAAAAAAAATCCCCAAATTTGGCCTTAGACATTTTACCTTAGGCCCAAATAGGCTTGAACCACCTCCGCTTGGGCATTGCATGTTGCGTGCCTAATAAACTTTTTCTCCATACATCTTGAGCAAGCCCTGTCCTGTATTTGGGCCTATGGGCTATAAGCCCATTTAAAAACCTCTACCATGGATAACTTATTAATCACGTGTTCTCGAATTTCCTAACTATAACGAATTATTTCAACTGTTTTTTTTTTCTTGTTGTTTTATGGTCGAAACCTAAATTTGCAACTCTGCCTTGTTTGGCTTCCAACATTCTGATCTGTTAAGGCTTACTATTCCTTCAGCCTAGTCCAACTTGACTGATGTCAAGTATCATTTAGTATATGCCCTAAAAAAATAGTTTCATTTGGTAGGAGAGCCACTTAATATGAAGTTTTTTGGGCACTGTTTCCTTGTAAGTCGATTTTTAAAAGTGAATTTCTACTCGTTAATTTGTATCATTTGATATTTGAGCGACTCATGCATTAGTCTAATAAGAGATCCAACACACCTATACAAGTATAAAATCGAATGTGTGACTTTGTATTCTCACGGAAGGAGTATCCTATAGACATGATCAAAAGACATCCTATTATGAGTGAATATAGATTTCGTTGTTGAATACAATAAGGGTATAAAGTTGCAAAAAGAAAAAGAGCTATTGTTGCATCAATGTCAATATAGTGCGCCACTATGAGTGTTGATTGTGGATTTAATTACCATGTTAAGTATGCGATATGATGACTTAGGCTGTTTAACTTTGTAGTTTCATGGAATCCGCGATCTATAGACTTGACTACAAAATCATAATATTATGAGTTCAAACAATACTTCGTTCACGAATAAAATACGTAAATAAAGTCACCAAAAGTATGGGATATGATGATTTAGGCTGTTTAACTTTGTAGTTTCATAGAATCCGCGATCTATAGACTTGACTACAAAATCATAATATTATGAGTTCAAACAATACTTCGTTCACTAATAAAATAGGTAAATAAAGTCAACAAAAGTATGAGATATGATGATTTAGGCTGTTTAACTTTGTAGTTTCATGGAATCCGCGATCTATAGACTTGACTACAAAATCATAATATTATGAGTTTAAACAATACTTCGTTCACGAATAAAATAGGTAAATAAAGTCAACAAAAGTATGGGATATGATGATTTAGGCTGCTTAACTTTGTAGTTTCGTGGAATCCGCGATCTATAGACTTGACTAAAAAATCATAATATTATGAGTTCAAACCATACTTCTTTCTCGAATAAAATAGGTAAATAAAGTCAAGTATTGAAAAAGTGGGCAACTATAAATTCTAGTTACAGAGTGTCTTGCTAGGTTACAATACCTGCCACTTCGGTTAGAAAGTGATTTGAACATTTGAATATAAGTTCTTAAGCACGAAGTGGGTAAGATTTACTTAGAAATTTGTATCACTCAATCAGACTTTTTTCATATAACTCAATTGGGTTTAACCCCATTGTTATATTAATTTAATTTTTTCTTTTTGCCATTTAATAAGAGAAAAAGAAAAAAAGAAAAGCTGCATATCTCAATAATAAAACTCGAACCTAAGCAAAACGTTTATGCATAGTAAAGTAGCGCGTCAAGAACTTAATCTTATATTACTGGATTATTCAAGAATTAAAAAAAAAAGATAGGTTAAATTATTTTTCGATTATGCTACCATTAAATTCACTATATACCAATTACGTTATAAAATTATAAATAAATTATCCTTCTATTATAATTTTTATTAAAAATTTTATTCAATGATGCTTTGAATTCCTTTTTTCCTTAGTAATTTCTTTTTTCATTTTTTAGTTATTTTATCTTTTCTGATTTGTTTTGATTCAGAAATAAAAAAAAGTAAAAAAAAATTATAACTTTTGCTTATAAATAGCCAATAAAATTTATATTAATCTAAATGAATTTTTTAAATAATTAATTTTAATTAAAAATAAAAAATAATAACTTAAATTAAAAAAAAAATTATTTCAAATTGAAACCAAAAAGGATGTTTTGGGAACCGAGTAAACAAACACAGGCACAACCGCACAAGAGATTATTATTCCTTCACCCGGACACGTACATGAAAGCCAATGTACAGATGTCCGGAGGTATTATACATTATTTTTATACAAGTCGTTAACAGCCAGATTATTACTGCTGATCATGATCCTCGTCCATAATGGAAAATAAAGGCTCGTTCTCTGAAGTCGTCCCGTCGCCACAGTTCACGAACTGGTAGTCAACCATAAGATGGCCTCTTGCATTTCCTTGTCCGTCTGTGTCGAGTCCTTGAAACACACCAGCATCCAAGTCTAGACCTCCGTTGCTGCATTGATCGATAATTCTAACGGTTGTTTCAGCTCCAGTTGCTGTATTTGTTACCTGCGCAACGTTCATATTCATATTGAATATTAATTTTTTGATTGTGGTATATATTATGTAAGAGTAAGTGTTAAAAATAATAAAAAAATATTGTGTTAATTTATTACCCGCAAGCACTTTCCACAAGAAGCCTGGCCGTAAGGACCTGCCGGACCGCAGAACGCAGCCCAGCCGTGCATTTTGCGCAAGGCGAGGGGCATGTTGGCGTCCCACGTGGAGCAGTACGCGCTAACTGCTCTCAAGTCCCACCCCACCTGCTCCGGGTTATAGTCGTGGTACGTAGCCATCACGTTCGAAGCACTCTCACCACCGCCGAAGCGGCGCTTGCAGTTACTCTGACATCCCTTGGAAGGCAAGCAAAACTCAGGGGTGGTCCCACAGTAACCCCACTTGCTGCAACAAATTTTGTTTGGACATTTCTTCCCGCCCGCCTGCCGCCCGCACTGCTCGTTAGCTCCGGCTACTTCCTCCATCACGTTCAAAGCACTCTCGCCACCGCCGACGCGGCGCTTGCAGTTACTCTGACAGCCATTGGAAGGCAAGCAAAAATCAGGGGTGGTCCCACAGTAACCCCACTTGCTGCAGCAAATTTTGTTTGGACATTTCCTTCCGCCCGCCTGCCGCCCGCACTGAAACTGGGCGGCTCCGCCGGCCACCAGGTATAGGATAGCCAACACCCACACACCAAACATACCCGCCATTTTCATCTTCTTAATTTAGTTTGATTTGTGATATGACAATTGGAGAAAGCACGCACTTTATACGAGGAAGTGTCAATTTGAATTTACCAAAATAACCTCGCTGTTGTGATAAGAATGAAAGACCCAAATGAAATTTGACAATGACAACCCGTTCAATTATAACTTAGCCAACTATTGGTAATGCGTAATAACCAAACTTTTTTTAAGTTTTATATTAAAATTTAAATTTTTTTGGCTTTTTTATTTTTCGGATTTACTTTATCTAAAAATAAGCAAAAATAAAAAAGCAAAAAAATCAATTCTGATTAATTTTTTTTACTTATAATCTTAAAAAAAGCTAGCCGAAAAGCTAGAGCCAAACGGAGCCTTAATAAATGAGTTTTACACAAGACTATATCTATTTGTCTTGATATAAATTAATTTTGATCGATAATTAATATGTATCTGATAAATGTGATAGTTTACAATATTCAAATGGAAAATAATTTTTACACTCTTTTTTTTATCAAATGCATTCTATTTTTTGTCCTTATTATAGAGTGCATTTAATAAAAAAAAGAGTGAAAAATAAATTATCAAATGCACTCCATAATAAGGACAAAAAATAAAGTGCATTTAGTAAAAAAAGAAATGCAAAAATTATTTTCCTATTCAAATTCTCAATAAATTTTACAATTTGACGGTTTAAAAAATCAAAATAAATTTAAAATACTTACACTTCAACGGTATAGTATTTTTTTTTTAAATCCAGTGGTTCATTTGACAAGTTTTGTTTAGTGTATGTCTTGACTGAAACCAGGATGAGGTAAGGCGGCTGTGAAGACTAATTGGGCCTAATGTAGTCGGATTCGGATCTTTTGAAGGGTTTTTTCAGTGAAGTGGTTTTAAATTGTATAAAATAATATCATTTTGTATACTTAAAAATTAAAACGATGTCGTTTTGTATATTTAAAAACCAAAATGATATCATTTTGGTTGTTAAAATAAAACGACGTTGTTTTGCAGTTAATTAAAATAACGTCGTTTTGAACCTTATATGTATAAAATAACATTATTTTGTACAATTTATGACTACTTCACAAAAATTTTTTTTTAAGAGAATCCGAACTCAATGAAGGCCATGTCAAAACTATTAATGAGCGTGCCTACGATATAGTTAGTAAGTGTGCTAATCATGAACCTATGACTCTTAATAAATAAGTGTTTAATATTTATAAATCCGAAAATGTTAAAAGAAGTCCAATGGTTTTATTTAAGGTAAAGAAATGTATAAAAAATATATAGAAAAGTATAAAAAGTGTATAAAAATATGTGAAAATATATTAAAAAAGTGTGAAAAGTGTATCAAAAATAATTTTTTATTATTATTTTGTGCTTCTTATTGGAAGCCCAATAGCAGAACCCTTATAAATTTAATAATGTTGGAAGGATATGGTATATTTAAAAAGGGTTCTGCTATTGACCGCCCAATGAGCGGCCAATAAGGAACACAAAATGATAAAAATATTTGATTTTCAATATACTTTTTATACTTTTCAATACACTATCATATTTTGTTTATACACTTTTCAAAAATACTCCATTTGGTACCAGCTTTTTTCTTCCGTTTACAATAGGAGAAAAAAAACTGGCACCCTAAGCATTTAGAACTCTATTTCTTTTCCTCCTATTTTAATGACTCAAATCGTTAATATTAATCTTATCGATTACGTTAAAAACTTAGTATTATAAAAAATTATATTGATTGGACATGATTCAGTATTCATTCAATTATAATTTAATAAATGAATGTGACACATTACTATACTTATTTATCTTAATATAAACTAATTTTGATCGACACTTAATCTGTATCTGATTAATATAATTTTTACAATATAAAAATTCTCGATAAATTTTATAATTAAAATAATTAAAATAAACTTAAAATGCTTAGATTTACGGTACAGTCATATTTCTTTTTTGGGAAATCCAGTGGTTCATTTGACAAGTGTTCGTTTTGCGTACCTCGTCTGACCTGGCTTAAACTAGGATGACGTAAGGCGGCTAAAAGCATAAGAACGTGGAGCCTAATCTAGACCATGTCAAAGATATTAATGAGCATGCGTACAATGTCTTTAGTAAGTGGCCTAATCGTGCGCCTTTAACTTTTGACTTGTGTGTTTAATATTTATAAATTTTATAATGTTGGAAAGATACAGTACATATTTTTAAAATGGTGAGAAAATTAAATACTAGTAATTGCCCGTATTTACGGGCATTATGTAAAAAAAAAAAGACAATATCTTAGGCATACTTGTTAGAGTTTTACAATCTAAAAAACAGATAAGATATAAACATCAAATAAAATATATATTGCATGCGTATACGAAGAAATACATTGCTACAAAACTGAGAATAAATTAAAATTATAATAATTTTTAAAAAAATAGTTTGAGAGAAATGAGGGAGAAAGAAATATGTGTTTTAATTTTTATATGTGAATCTCACTAAAAAAATGATCCAGTTGGTAAAAAAAATACCCAACTTTATAGGTTTTTTGGCTATTAGATAAGAACTTATGCCGAAGATAAATTTGAGATTCAAAATGAGTTATGATTTATATTATAAATATTTAGTAAATTAAAAAAAAATTAACTAATTAACAATTTAAAGTGTTTGGAGGTTTATATTGAACAGAACTTTTTATAGATGAAAATGGAAAGTTGTGGTTAGATTTTGAGTGAATATATTAAGATCCTTCTTATTCATTTTTTGAATATGAAATATTATTTTGATCCTTTAAAATAAAGAATTGGATTGGAGAAGTTCTTAGAGAATTGTTCTAGACCATATAATATACAACATATCTGCATTAAAGTAAAACATTTATAAAATTACATTTATAAAGTTCTTAGAGAATTGTTCTAGACCATATAATATACAACTAATTACTTTAAAGTTAGAAAATCATTAAAAATCTCTTTAAGAGTATTAAAGTAAAACATTTATAAAATTAAAAATATGTGTTGATTCGTTTTATGAATTTGAGGAAACTTATTAATGAAACAAATATGGTTTGCAAGTAGCAAAAATAAATCAAGCACACACAAAAAAAACAATAACGATTTTTTACATGATGATCCCAAAATAGGAAGAAAAAAATACGGGGCTAATTCTGATCAACCAATTCATTATATAAAATACAAATTACAAACCCGAACTAAGTGAATCCACGTGCCTTAGGTGTCGAATCTTCGAACTTTGGAGTGCGCTCATTGTACCGATCGAATCCACGATCTACGTTTCGATGAATTGTTGAGTGTTGAATCCTCAACGCTTCTAGAATTCTCTGTGAATTGAACTTAGATTCACCCGTTTTTGAGTATGTTCAAAGAATTTCAATCGGATGAATTTTTGAATCAACCTTGAGATATAATACGAAGCTCGAGTAATTTCAAAAAATCTCTCTTAATTTCAAAAAATCTCTCTAAGTATATGGAGAGCATGAATGATTGATATAAATTACTCTCACCATCAATTAAGATTACCTTTCTGTGTGTATTTATAGTCCTTTTAACCTTCTTAGGTTATGAATTTTAAAACAACTTGGAAATCAATTTTTTTCCAATCCAATATGAAAATTCAAATATAAAAACTTTCATAAATGAACTTTTCAATGCAA
>BRYF01000008.1:17990000-17995000 GCA_030159135.1 Actinidia polygama
ATTGACTAAACGTTACTAAAAACTAAAAAAACTTAAGAATGAAGGGGAAAAAAATCCCAAATTGGGCCTTAGACATTTTACCATAGGACTAAATAGGCTTGAACCACCTCTGCTTGGGCATTGCATTTTGCGTGCCTAATAGCCTTTTTCTCCATACATCTTGAGCAAGCCCTGTCCTGTATGTGGGGCTATGGGCTATAAGCCCATTTAAAAACCTTTATCATGGATAACTTATTAATCACGTGTTCTTGAATTTTCTCACTATAACGAATTATTTCAACTGTTTATTTTTCTTGTTGTTTTATGGGCGAAACCTGAATTTGTAACTCTGCCTTCAGAGCGGAGCTAGGAATTTGAACTTCCCTGAGCTATGTCAAAGATTAATGAACTACAGAAAAAAAAATTCCAATATGAATATGCAAAAGTTATATAAGCTATGCAAATTTACAACTAATAAGCAAATTTGTTCATAAACACGTAAATATTCAAAAAATACTCATTGAATATATAAATTATTGAAGTTGTGCTCGACGACTTTTCATAGAATAGAAATCATAACCAAAAAAGCTAGCCCAAGGGCCAAGGCCCCAAACAGTGCCTTACATTCAATAATTCCTATGTATAAACAGTTGATATAAACAGAACATATATAGTGAACATTTTATCCTGAAACTCACACACAGTGAAGTAAATCTAACAAGAGAATTAAAGGAAGCAAAAAAATATCATTAATAGGATTGACAACCACTATCAGAAATTGTTATTACACGAACCTGCTGTTATTGCAGTATGTTGTAGCCTGTATGCTCCAACCTCCAAGTTCAAGAACCGATGTTACCGATCCAAGTGTCCAACCTTCGGCTTCGACTTCGATTGCTGTTGTGTATTGTTGCGCCTGCACTGCCCGAGGATAAACCACGATCCAACCTAGCTGCTAGGGTTTTTTCTCATACGTATTAGAGCTAGGATTAGAGATAGATATGCGAATTGGGGGCTGGGCTAACCTGAGCCTGAGGCTTGGCTAACTATGAGAATAGTGGGTTGCAAAAAAACTGGGTTAGGCACTGGACTGCCTAAGCTAAACTAAATTTTTAAAAAAATTTGAACTATTAATTTTTTTTTTTGGGCTGAACTACCCCGGGCTACAACCCAGATAAGCCCAAGGCTAGTTTCGCCCCCTGTCTGCCTTGTTTGGCTTCCAACATTTTGATCTCTTAAGGCTTACTATTCCTTCAGCCTAGTCCAACTTGGCTGATGTCAAGTATCATTTAGTCTATGCCCCTAAAAAAAATAGTTTCATTTGGTACGAGAGCCACTTAATATAAAGTTTTTGGGGTACTGTTTCCTTTTAAGTCAATTGTTAAAAGTGAATTTCTACTCGTAAATTTGTATCATTTGGTATTTTGAGCGACTCATGCATTATGTCTAATATGGGATCCAACACACCTATACGAGTATAAAATTGAATGGATGTGACTTTGTATTCTCACGGAAGGAGTATCTTATAGACATGATAAAAACATCTTATTATGAGTGAACATAGATTTCGTTGTTGAATACAATAAGGGTATAAAGTTGCGAAAAGAAAAAGAGCTATTGTTGCATCAATGTCAATATAGTGTGCCACTATGGGGATTGATTGTTAAGTATGGGATATGATGATTTAAGCTGTTTAACTTAGTAGTTTCATAGAATTGGCGATCTATAGACTGAACGAAAAAAATAAAATATTATGAGTTAAAACTGTACGTCGTTCACAAATAAGAAGTAAATAAAGTCACCAAAAAAAAAAAAAACAAGTGTTGGGTCGGTATTGATAAAGTAGGCAACTGTAAATTCTAGTTACATTAGTGTGTTGCTAGGTTACAATTCCTCTCGCATTGGTTAGAAAGTGAATTGAACATTTGATTATAAGCTCTTAAGCACAAAGTGGGTTAGATCTACTTAGTAATTTGTATCACTCTATCAGACGTTTTCCATATAACTCAATTAATGAAGACTAACTAGGTTAATTTGTCAATTATATAAGGCTATGTTTGGATGGAAGAAAAATGAGAATATTATTTTCGGTCATTGAGGAGGAATCCAATTTTTTCACTTTAATTCAAGTAATCTTGTACTATTCAGGAATAAAAAAAATGGATCAAACTGTTTTTCAATTATGACATTGACTAAATTCACCTTTATAAATATAACATCACTTATAAATAAATCATCTTTCCACCATAATTTTCATTATTTTTTTTATTTTTTATTCAAAGATGTTTTGATTTTTTTTTTTCACTTAATAATTTCTTTTTTCAGTTTTTTCTTTTCTAATTTGTCTTGATTAAGAAATCAAAAAAATAAAAAAATCATAACTTTGCTTATAAAAAGCCCATAAAATTTAAATTAATCTAAATAAAAATTTTAGATGATTAATTCTAATTAAAAATAAAAAGCATCTCAAATAAAAAAAATATAAAAAACTCAATTTATTTCAGTCCAAGAGGATGTTTTGGGAACGAGTAACAAACACAGGCATACGTGATTATTATTCCTCTTCACCCGGACACGGATTCGGACATGAAAGCCGATGCACAGATGTCCAGAGGTACATCCATTATACGAGTCGTTGACAATTCAATTATTCATGATGATCATCGTCAACGTCCATAATAGAAAATAAAGGTTCGTTTTCTGCAGTCGTCCCATCGCCACAGTTCACGAACTGGTAGTTAACGATAAGATGGCCTCTTGCATTTCCTTTTCCGTCTGTGTCGAGTCTTCGAAACACACCAGCATCCAAGTCTAGACCACCGTTGCTGCATTGATCGACAATTCTAACGGTTGTTTGAGCCCCAGTCCCTGTATTTGTTACCTGTGCACCAGTCATATCCAACATTACAATCCATTGTGGTGTATATGCCTCACTCACAAGACCAGTATATTCAATCATCAATTTATTACTCATTAATTAGTTGATGAATCGAACTAATTATAATCAGTGATTGATTGGAAACTTTATGTTTATGCAGTAAATAATTTAATCTCTAAACACAAGAAAGGAAGGGCCTAACTTAATTTATTACCCGCAAGCACTTTCCACAAGAAGCCTGGCCGCGAGGACCGACCGGACCGCAGAACGCGGTCCAGCCGTACTTTTTGCGCCAGGCGAGGGGCTTGTTGGCGTCCCACGTGGAGCAGTACGCGCTAACCGCTCTCAAGTCCCACCCCACCTGCTCCGGGTTATAGAAATGGTACGTGGCCCTCACGTTCGTAGCACTCTCACCACCGCCGCCGCCCTTGCAGTTACTCTGACAGTTGTTGGAAGGCAGGCAATAATCATCGGTGCTCCCACAGTAACCCCACTGGCTGCAGCAAAGGTTGTTGTCACACAACCGACCACCCCCCTGCCGCCCGCACTGCTGGGCTGCTCCGCCGGCCGCCAGGTATAGGATAGCCACCACCCACACACCCAACACACCCAACATTTTGATCTGCTTAATTTAGTTTGATTTGTGATCTGACCTTGAGAGGAAACACACACTTTATATGAAGGATTGTCAATTTCGAATTTACCAAAATAACCTCGTTGTTGTGATAAGGATGAAAGACCCAAATGAAATATGACCTGTCACATTACTTCCTGCTGTGTGAAAATGAACTCCATCGTTGCATCCTAAGCAGTTAGATGTCTTTTTTTTTGAATTTAATAATTGAAATCGTTCAGATTGCATATTACATTAAAAAAAACATTAATATTGTAATTAATCATATTAATCAGATGCGATTCAGTATCCATTCAGTTATAATTTAATCTATATCCGATCAAAGCGATGTTTACAGTATTAATTTTTTTTATAATTTTTGCAATATAAATAATTTAGATAATCAAAATGTTTAGATGTCACTGGTAAAGTCATTTTTTTTTTAAAATCAAGTGCTCCAATTGACAAGTGTTTGTTTATTGTAGGTCTTGGCTGAAACCAGGATGACGTAAGGCGGCTGTGAGGCGGCTAAATGGGCCTAATCTAGACCAGTCAAAAAAATTAATGAGCAAACGTACGATATATTAATTAACGGTCCTAATCATGTGCCTATGGGTTTTAGTATACGTGTTTAATATTTATAAATACGATAATGTTGGAAATATCTTTAAAACGGTGTCAGTATTAAATATATTTAATAAATTAGCATGACTTTTAATTAACTAATTAACAATTTAAAGTGTTTGGAGAGAAAATTTGAAGATTTATATTGAAAAGAAATGTTTAGAGATGAAAATGGAAGACTGGTTAGATTTTGAGGGAATAGTACGACCCTTCATATTTATTTTTTGAATATAAAATATTATTTTGAACCTGTAAAATAAGAGATTGGATTGCATATGTTCTTAGAACATTGTTCTACACCAATTAATGTACTACATGTCTGTATATGTTAATCATAATTCACATAAAAAAATAGTGAATTCTACTATTTAGATGAATTCTACTATTTAGACTAATCAATTTAAAATTAGAGATCCATTAGAATTTTTTAAAGAGTACTAAAGTAAAAAAAAATAGAAAATAGAAAATTTGGGTTGATTCATTTTATTAATTTTTGGAAGCTTATTAATGAAACAAATATGATTGTAAGTAGCAAACATAAATCAAGTACAAAAAAAAAAGACAATTGGTTTTTTACGTGATGATCCCAAAATAAGAAAAAAAAATCACGGAACTAAGTCCGATTAACCAATTTACTATGCAAAATATAAGTTACAACTTACAAACCCAACTTAAGCGAATCCACTTGCCTTAGGTGTCGAATCCTAGAGGTTTTGGGTGTGTTCCTTGTACCGATAAAGTCCACGATCTACGCTTCATTGGATGGTTGAGTGTTGAATCCTCAACGACTCTAGAATTCTCCGTGAATTGAACTTTTAGATCCACCCATTTTTGAGTACGTCTAAAGGATTTCAACTTTGATTGAAAGAATTTTTGAATCACCCTTAAGAGAAAATACAAAGCCTG
>BRYF01000008.1:18025000-18027500 GCA_030159135.1 Actinidia polygama
ACTTTTATATGTTCAAATTCTAGGACCGTGGCAGTGTTTTTTTCCATTAAGTTCCCACCTTTTTTTTTCATTTTAGATACTATTAACAACTTAAATTATAATAATAACTTTTTCTCTAAAAAAATGGTACAAACATCTTCTTTGTACTCTCAATGCTTAGTAACTTTTAATAAACAATTACGTTGATTATACCTAGGAAAAAAATAATAATTAGATTAACAATAAAGTTTTCTTTCAATGAAAACAACAAATCTACTTACTGGGTAATACTCGAGGCCATGAGATGGAAAATCTAAATGCATCCATTCCTAAAAACTTCATCAGCTTCACATCTTCCTGTTAAAATTCATTTCTAACACGTATTATAAAAAATCGAAAGATAGGTTAAACTAAAAAAAAGTGCACCATAATTAAAAGTACTGTAATTTTGAACTATTAGTTACATATTAATCAATTAATTGCGTACCTTATAACCATGATAAAAATCATTAGCTATATCTCCATTGCTGCGATCGCTTATTCTTTCTGCAATAAACATCACAACATTCACTCCCTTTTAAAGCTAAAAAATTGCCACTATTTTACTCGATTAAGTCAAATTAATTAATATTGTTTTGATAAGCGAAAAAAGATTTATTAATAACTTTACAGAAGATTACATAGAGATTCAAATTAATGAATATTCACATCCTCTAAAAGCTAAAAATTTTTGGTTTTAAAATAATGATGGGAAATAAATGAAAATATGCCATCCTCTAATTTATTTCTTTAACCGACATCCAAGGTTAAAGCACTATTTCAAAGTGGCCCCTCACAAGAATTTTAAAGGGGAAATTTCAATTCAGCAGTAAGAACGAGGTATCTTGTATAAAATATTGGAGAGGTGATATCAACAAAATAATAGTAGTGTGATGGGTACAATAATGTTGTACCCTAAATGTACACCTGGGTAATGTGGAGCATTTGGATTGACTGAGTGTGGGGTCTACTCAGTCATGTCAGCTAATCCTAATGCTCTACCTCACCCAGATGTGCATTTGGGGTGTAACATTGGGGTACCCATATCATTTTTCACAAAATAATATGAACTACATCTAATGTTATTATTTGGTGGACGATTTTACCCTTATTGAGAGAACAAGGTCGTTTTCTCATCCAAGACGATGCAAGTCATTTTACTTGGATGCAAGTTAGATATAAGTGAGGAAGCAAATCCCATGAGCTAATTTTGCATTCCAACGTTTTTCTTGAGTTTTTAATACATTGGTAAGAATATATTTCATCAGAATATACTGTGCAGTGCATCACAGTTAATGTTCAATCCACGTGAAGTAGCATTGTTATGGAGCCATTTACTTTTATAAAAAGTAATTACGTTTTGCTCAATGACCGTGCAACGACTTTATTTGATATGTTCCCATAAATGTAAAGCAAAAAACAGTTCATGTACTATAAAGGAATGATATTCACAGTTCAGTAGTAGTCCGATTATCTCATGATAGAAACAAGGGAAAAAGCATCTTCAATAATTGTAGATATCAAAATAAGAGCATCAAAATCAAATATGGATAGTACTCCAAAAGCGTCTTGTTAGTTAGTTAATTCATTGTAGTTGCCATAATGGGTAACTTTTAATGAGTATTAGCACGACAACTATCTTAGCTAAAACCCAATAATGGAAAAAAAGAACAAACTATGACGGTAGCATGGCCAATGACGTGCATGATATTCATTTTCCCTTTTGTTATTGCTATTCCGTGAAAATGTGTACAAAAATCTACACAGAATGATATAAAATGGTGCAAGTATAACAAGCGCATCGTTTCTTTTTTGAGTAAAATTTGTCTATGTGCTTACAATTTTCCTACTAGAACGGTGTAAAATTCTCCATTTTGCAGGGTTGGTCCGATTAATCGACGAGTAAGGCACAAATCACGATGCTACTATACAATTAGGGCCTAGTGCGGAGTCCAATAATGTAATTAAAATTGTACATTGTTTAGGCCTTATTGAGTAGATCATTCAGAAAAACATCAAATTGATCGGTAATTACACGACCAAATAATATTTTTTTTGAGAAAATGGATGAATAGTATGGCTTAGAGAATAAACTGTAAACAAAGTGGCTCGACCATATGGCTATAGATATTCGATTGATATTATTTTTTTATGACTATTTTACTCGTAAACTCTATAAAATAAATGACTCAAATCATATTATTGGACTCTGGGTGGACCTAAGATCACGTGGGCAATATTGCTTAACTCATATATGTGAGAGCTCCAAGTGTTTAGGACTCCTAATCATGTACACTTATAAGGACAAAAAAATCATTAGTATTGACTCTAAATTAAGGAGCCCAACAGGTGTGTTATTTTGGGGGGAAAAAGTAAATTAGGTATCACATGGCAAGAATAAAAAGTTCTGTAAAATTAATATTTATTTAATTTTTTTTTATTAAAAGACAAACTTCACATAAATATATAATTATTAGGGATT
>BRYF01000008.1:18035000-18037500 GCA_030159135.1 Actinidia polygama
ATCGTGTATTGATAGTTTCTTGATCAAATTATGTACATCTTACAAAAATGGACTAACGGTTTATTTTTAAGACAAATGTGTCTACTGATATACGATCAAATCATCTTTTGCATATAAGATCTGTTCGAGAGCCATACAAGTTTATTATAAATATTGCATTCGAGGTTACAGAAAATCCAAACAAGCAGACAATACTCCAACATAGACATTAACTCCTGAATAATGATTTTCCAAGAAATGTCATTTAGTGTTGTTACGTTTTGAGTACAATTATGTTCACCATTTCTATACTGATTGGGCACAATAAGATGGATTCCATTTAAAGTAGTAGCTGAACATTATTGCACTATTGAGTTTTTAGGTGTTTTTGTTTTTTGGTATAAAAAATGCCAAGCATTTTAAATATATATATGTTTTTTTGGAAGTAAGCCAACATTCTATTGGTGATTCTATTTGGACAAGAAATTTCTCTCTACCCCCAATTTTTCTGTTTAGTAAATTTCACTAATCCCCCTTGACATTTTTGAGAAATACAACTACCTCACTTATAGTTTTTAAAATATCACTAACATCCTTACTTTTGAAACTATTATAAATATTCAGAGCTAATTTTTTGAAAAAAAAATCACAATATTGGCCTTTTTTAGAACTTTAATTTTTTTCTCAACACACCAATCTTTTTATAATGACTTTATTAAATTTTATAAAAAAAATTATTTTTTAAGTAAGCTTTAATTATGATACTTAAAAAATAAACTATTTATATTATTATTTTTAAAAAATTACTTATTGTCAAAAAATAAAAATGGGATAATTTATAAATAAATAGTATTTTGAAGAAAGAGAGAGATTGTTTATTCATTGATGTATTGATGAAAGAAATTGGAAACCCTAAATTTGAGTGCAATCTTTTTATTTGTTTCAAAAAATTAAATCTATTGGGGAATTTTGATAATAGTTTCAAGAGTCAGAGAGTCCAATGCTATTTCAAAAAAACTACAAGGAGGTGAATATAATTTTCAAAAATCTTAGGGGGGTCAGTTAAATTTACTCAAAGAAAAACTGGCTTAGAGAGAAATTTATTGGGTCTTTATTTACACCCAACGATTTTCTCTCTCGCGCCATTATATAATTTGGATAAATTTCACTCATCTCTCTAAGGTTTCTAATAGTTATAACCATCTCTTTTAAAGTTTCTGAAATAACATTAATCTTTCTTATTTTTTAAATTATTATCAATATTTTATCATAGAGCATTTTTTTTAATAAAAATAACAAGATTGCCCTTAAATTTAAGACTTTTATTTTTTTCTCAATACATCAATTAAATAAATAAAAATTCTCTTTTTTCTTCAAATATACTTTATTTGTGAACCATCCCATTTTTTTATTAATAATAAATTAAAAATAATTTTATAAGATAGTTGAATAAAGAAGGTTATTTCAAGAAAAAAATAGAATGTCTATTAACTTTAATTGGTGCGTTAAGAAAAAAAAATATAATTTTTTTAAAGTTTAAGGTAATCTTATCATTTTTATCAAAAAATTAGTTTTTGAAGAAAATCTTGATAATAATTTTAAAAGTTAGATATGTCAGTGTTATTTTAAAAAAAAATCTATATGGAAGATAAATGCCTGTGAAATTTATCCCAAGAAAAAAATAGAGTTAGAGAGATTTCTGGGGTCTAAATAGAATCACCCCATTCATTTAGGAATGATGACTATATGAAGTTACGAAAATATCCTCATCTTCTAAAAATAACTTTTAGATATGTGAACCGACAAACATACTTTTTGATGAGGAAAAAATAGTAATGATTAATATATGTCTTTGTTATCCCAAACATATATTTATAGATTTGGCTTTCTTCCTTTCTTTTTTAGAAAAAGGCAAAAAACTAATTAATATATGTCTTTTGTTATCCCAACGGTGATAACATTTAATGACGTGTTAATAATAATGCAAATAAACAAGTAGTGAACTCTACTATTTAGACTAATCACTTTAAAATTAAAGAATTATTAAAAATTTCTTTAAGAATATTAAAGTAATAAAAGATATTATAAAATCAAAAATCTGAATTGATCCTTTTTATGAATTTGCATAAGCTTATTAATGAAACAAATATGATCGCATGTAGCAAAAATAAATTAAGCACAAAAAATACACGCACGAATTTTTACGTGAAAAATCCCAAAGTAGAAAAAAAACATCAGGACTAAGTTCAATCAATTAATCCACTATGCAAAATACAAGTTTCAATTGACAAACTCAACCTAAGCGAATCCACGTGCCTTAGGTGTTGAATCCTCAAACTTGTGGGTGTGCTCCTTGTACTGACCGAGTCTACGATCTCCACTTCGATAGATGGTTGAGTGTTGAATCCTCAATACCTCCATAATCTTCTGTGAATTGAAATTAGATCCGCTAGCTTTTGAGTATGTCCAAAGGATTTCAACTTGATCGGACTAATTTTTGAATCACTCTTGAGAAAGAATA
>BRYF01000008.1:18067500-18072500 GCA_030159135.1 Actinidia polygama
TGTAATTTTATAAACTACAGGGGAAAGGTTAGTGAAATTTATCCAATACTTCACGAGAGGAACCTCCATATATTCCACTAGAGATTTTTTCTCTCTTAAATATGACCACTGCCAAATTGCCCCAACAACTATAAACCTAGAATTTTTTACTAAAAACAAACTACTGAGAATTTGAAATGCATCGTCAAAATTCATTCTAAGTATGACCCGCATGACACATATAGTTTGTAAATCTAAACTATATTAGTTTAAAAAATGGGGACTGTCTGTGTAATTTTATAAACTATAGGGGGGTCCGTCCAATTTAATCAAAACTCAGGAGAGGTTAGTAAAATTTACTCTTTATATATTAATGCCGTATTGGTCTCATTTTAGGGCGAATCTGTACATTATTTACAAAACTAGAGGAGATTTTTGTAATTTTATAAACTACAGGGGAAAGGTTAGTGAAATTTATCCAATACTTCACGAGGGGAACCTCCATATATTCCACTAGAGATTTTTTCTCTCTTAAATATGACCACTCCCAAATTGCCCCAACAACTATAAACCTAGAATTTTTACTAAAAACAAACTACTGAGAATTTGAAATGCATCGTCAAAATTCATTCTAAGTATGACCCGCATGACACATAATGCAGACTAATCATAGTAATTTGATTAAATTGCCCTGCTTTACACCCCTATATATTAGAGATTGATACTAATCATTACGTAACACAGAAGGAAGATAAAGTAGAGAAAATAATTGAAACCAAGATTTTAGGAAAAAATAGTTTATTTCTATTTACTTGATTTTAAAATAAAATAAATAAAAATTAGAAAGAAAACAATTTTTTATTATTTGGTTATAAAAGAACGAAAAAATAAATGATAAAACAACTTAAATAAACGAAGAGAAAAGCAAAGAATATGAAAAGAATATTTCAAAATAGAAATATAAATTTTGCTTGATTTCCCTTCCAAAATTAAAAACCAAACAAAGCCTAAAGGAAAAAAGCACCCCATGTAAAAACTTCAATAATAAAAAGCCAAGGAAAAACTGCGAACAATGCGTCTTTAAAGATTTTTTTTATAAAAATATGTCTCATTATTTTATTTTTTTCGATTCATTAAAAACAAACTAGAAAATAAAACAATTTTCCAAAATTTGAATATTTTATCATTTTTTTTTTAAAAAAGAAAGTCTTAGAAGTATCAGCAAACCAGACTGATTTGGGTTGAAAAATATGAAGACATGTGAAACTGCCTCGTGATAATAAAAGTCTAGCTAGCACAAAATCTGGAGAATCTCTCATTAATTTTACAAATCATGGATTTAATTATTGAATATTTGTAAATAAGTACTCTTTTAGAATTAGTTGGTAGAGCTATTAAGTCTTTAGTCATACTATAATGAAATTTAAATTATTAAATAGTGTGAAATTAGGTGGATGATTTGAAGGGAATGGGGAATGGAAATGGGGATGGGGGACAAGTTGATACAATAAAAAATATTGTGGCGTGAACAAATATACAATACCCAACCTAACCTGAGATAACGTCGTGAATTATACAATACCCTTTGTTACTTCCATTTACTTGATATTTAATTACGTGATGAAAAGAGATCAGGTAACCTCACAAAAGAAGTCCAAGAACCCGACCTTTCACTGAACGGTAAGTAAGTGAAAATAGCACTTGGACACTTGACCTAAAGTATAAGGGGACTGATTGACCGCAATCGAAGTGAAGATTGCAAAGTGAAATTTAGGTGCAAGTGTACAGAGTGTAATAAGCATATTTAATGGGCATGAAGTGTATAAATTATAGTGCATATTTAATAGGAGAATCGTGTGCGTATGTTTCGTGCTGTTTCGTATTTGCTTTGAGCTGTCTCGGATGGTGATTGAAAGCTGAAATATTAATTTGCGTTGGGAGAGTTGAAAAGTCTTTCACTAGATATACCAAAAAATTAAATTAAAAAAAAAAAGATTCTAGGAGCGAGAATTTTGTTTAAATAATATTAAATTTTGTTTAACTTTCCAAATCAAATAAACAGAATCAAAATGCCACATGACGCATATATAGGGACTATTTCTATATTTAACTTATGTTTTTTTTTTCGGTAGTTAATTTTATTCAAATCTGATTCATTATTTTCTCCGAGTAAAGAGGAATCGAAAAAATATTTTTTGTTAATTGAGAGCTACAAAAAGTCTGGTAAAAAACAAAAAAAAAACAAATCTAAAAAACAGCTGTTGCTTTTAGAGATACTGCATAAATAATATCTTGGTTACGAGGCAGACCCAATGCATATGCTAAATGGAAGAGCATACTTCCATCAAATAATCGATTCTACGATCAAATTATTCGTATCTGTTGTGAATAAAATATTGAAGTTTCCTTTTTTTGTAACAATTTAATTTTTTTAGATAGACCGGTGAATTGCAGTTAACAAATCTTGCGTTCAAATTTTACAGTCATTCTCTGACAACTTAAGCTTCTAAATGAATAATTAAACATTGTCAAACTAAAGAAATGCATTCTTGGCAGCAGTTTGTCTCTCGTCTTACCATGATTCACATTGATGATCCAAACGGTTCATTAAGCTCTCTTAGCTAGATCAACCATGGAAAAATCGAATTGTTATATAATGACTGTATCCATAGGATTTTATCACATTTTTCTTAAAAAACGTTGGCTTACTTTCAAAATCATATTGGTTGTCAATTATTTTGAAACTAACTACCATGAACAACTTTAATCATTGATGTAATATCGGTAGTGGACTCACAAGCCCAAAGAGAACCGTTCCATTCCACGGGCTAGAGATCTATAGATCAACAAAGAAACCAGAAATTTCCCTTCTTTATTCTCTATTTAAACAAACCGGGTCACAAATGGTAAGAATCCTCGTCTCGGAAAGTCGAATCCAAAAAAACTGCAACTAAATGAAAAGGAAAGAATTATCATGTGCTTCTCATCCCTCATCCTCAGTGCTGGTACTCGGCCATTTTCATTTTATAGTCTAGTCTTCATTCCTAAAAATTCAGGTATCAAAGATAGGAGAATATGAGCTTAATAGATCGCACAGAAAAAAAGAAAAGAAAAAAGAGAGCAACAATAGGGAAGAGAGAGAAAAGTAGATTGCGTGAATTCTAGTATCACGGCTATACCCAATCTTTCCTCCCCGACCTCCGTTACCGAAGACTAAACCGGGTGTATCTTTTACACGGTCAACGAAGAAGCGATCATATTTTTGGCTTACCATTGTCTGTGATATAACGTAGACTAGAAGCTCTTGAAGTCCTTTTGGATAGACATAAAAGATACTCCCCCGTATGAAAATTCATTTGTTATGTTAAAATATTGCACTAATTTAATTGTTTAAGCAAAAACTATGCATGTATATAAAGACTTTTACTAATATATGCCTTAATGTTGTATGCACGTATTTGAACTAGTTTTCTACGAATTAAGGGAAAACATTTGTTAATTCTTTATATATTTTAAATATATAATTACGGATTTTGACCTTGCTAGGGCATACACAACCATCGAGTTATCGCTATGAAGCAAGCTCGATGGTTCCCTACGCCGGAGCTCAGTTGAGATACTACCGAATATAGGTACTATCCAAACTAAGGCTATTATCACCTCTCAGCTGTTACTATTTAGTAAGCTCGGTAGAGTAACCGCGCTGAAATTCGGATGGGGGGCAACAATCGGCGGCGATCCCGAAGCATGTCAGGGGACAGAAGGTAACTTGCACAACGAAACTTCTTCTGATAGCCCCCATGCCCAGATCGAGACGTCGACAGCATGATGGCAAGCGGCCCTAGGAGCATGGTTAGGTCAGCCACCTACTCATTAACACAATAGTCGGTGCGTTCGAGCACGCGTCGAATTGTAGTATGTCAAGTGACATAACAACTAGAGCGTCAAAGCACGCATCGAGCTATGCCATAAAAATTTAGCATTTATTTTTTTAAAAGGTACGAGAATTCAGCTCTGAGTAGCATAGACTCTCTCTCTCTACACACACGGTTTTTGGTCATCTTAATTGACCGTCAGAGAGTTATTTTTTAAAAACAGCTCCGGCAGCCGATCTCACTATTTCTGTGTCGTAGCTAGGATCTTATTGCTGCTGACTGGTTGCAGCCACTTTCACTGCCACAAGACCACTGTATTTATCATCGATTTCCTCTCTCACTTCCTAAACTCACACCGAAGTGCCATGTGAAAGAAGGGTTCCGGGATTGTTATGTACTTGTAAGACTATCGAGAGCATATGTTGTCTAGCTGATATTGACACCATTAGCAAAAGGAACATTAGATGCATAATTCACGGTGTAATCGAAAGATCCCTTCACCATCATACCTTTCTCAGCAGTGAATTTTGGCAACTTTTTCCCAACAAGTGTAAGCAGCTTTGTGAGGCCCAGCCCTGAGATTTTTGGGCGCACAAAATTAATTTGGGGCATTTCATTTTTAAAGAAACTCTACAATTTCAAAAGCTCTTTTAAAGCACAAAATTAATTTGTTTTTCTTTTTAAATGCTTCACTTTTGGGCCGATTAAAAATTTTGGGCCTTAGATTTTTAATGGGACCTTACTTAATTTAAGTTAGTTGGAGTTTATTTAGTTTTTATGAGCTTTAAAAGATTCTTATATCATTGTATTAACCCATAATAGATGATATCTATTTTTTGAGACTTTTTTTGAAAATCCTAAGCCACTACTTGTTGGGCTTGGCCCAAAGGCCGGCCCTGTCTCCATTGATCAACAAGAATTTCGTGATCCATTGCTTAACTCATCACCAAATTCTTTGAAGCAAAGCTCAGAAAAATCCCGAAAATAATCCCTATCAACAAAATTATAGTATTGCTTTAGTATGGCGAGGCAGTCTCTTACCAAGCTTCTGGTACTTAGAACGATACTCATCTTCTAGAGCTTGGGGAAGATCCCAGTGAAAGATTGTTATGAAGGATTTCAAAACTATGTATTTACAAAGAATGC
>BRYF01000008.1:18102500-18105000 GCA_030159135.1 Actinidia polygama
AATAGCCAATTGTTTTTAGAGGGAGAATAGCATGCATAAAAGATTGAGTTACTACCGTTCGCTAGGATTTCGTTGATGAGATTGTTGTAATACTTCACACCTAATGGGTTCACACCCCCACTGACCTTCCCCTCTAATGAAATGAAAGTGAAAAAGAAATAAAGGATGTGAACAAATCAGTGGAGAAATTTAATGTTGTGTTAAAATCTAAATGGCATAAAAAGACAATACAAATTCAATCTCATTAGCAGATATGACCTATTTTACTTTAATTAAAAAGTATAGATTAACGAGCTATATGTATGGTGATCAATGATCTTACTAGGTAACACTCGGGACCATGATATAGAGAATCTGAAACCATCTAAACCAGTAATTTTCATCAGAGCTACGTCCCCCTGTAGATCATTCCAATAATTGTTATCACGAACACCAATATATTAATATATTGAAAGTACTATTTAATCAATGAGATATAATCTTTCTTATGGTGTCATAAAATTAAGTATGCATTGGCGTATCAACTTACCTTATAGCGATGATACATGTCATTAGCTATATCTCCGTTACTATAATCCGCTATTTTTTCTGCCATAAACAATAATATGTATTTTTATATATCGTTACAAAAAGTTAAACTTGATTTATTTAAAAGAACTTTCAAGCAGAATTATCATATGAATAGATCAATCCTAAGTGTTTGTTTGGCTGAGGGATATGGAGGGGGGATAATTTTTCCCCCCGGATAATTTTTAGACCAGCAGGTGGATAAAAGCGGATAATTTTTGGGTGGCTTAGACCCTAAGTAAAAGTTATCCCGAGGGATAAGGGGATGAAGGATAAGGAAAAAAATATAGAGAGAGAAACAAAATGTATATTTTTATTTTTATATATATAGAGAAACAAAATATATATTTTTCATATCTAGATATTTTATATTTTGTTTCTCTATATGTATTTTCTTCCTTATCCTCCACCCTTATCCACCCATTTTAAATTTTATCCAACAAAATTAAAAGTTATCCCCTCTAAAATTTATCCCCCCTCTAAAACTTATCCCCCTAACATATCCGCCAGCTAAACGACCCCTAATAAGCTTATTTATCACATCAATCTAAGAGTGATGGAAAAATATTTCATTAGCCCGAAGAAATAAAACAAAAATGCTATTAACACAAATATTTGTACATATAAGTGTACAAACTCTTTCACTTACCATGTGAGAGAGTGTGCACGCTCAGTGACGGATGCATAATTTTTTCCGAGGGGGAGGGGCAAATTATACATTTTCAATAGACCTTTCGGAAAAAAAAAATTTAGGGGAAGTGGGCAGCTTTAGCAAAATAGTCAAAACTAACAGAAAATATATAAAAATAAATAAAAAATTTTTTTTTGGTTTTTCAAAGGTTGGGGGGGCACCCCTTTGGGACCGCCCCTGTGCACACTTGTGTGTACAAATAATTATTTTAGTAGCATTATTGAAAAAAAATATGAAAAGATAACATAACACACAAAAAAAATAATTGAATAGAAAACAAGGGCAACCAGAGTTCTTCTTTAATACTGTTTGGCTGAAGAGAGAGAAACCTGGATGCTGGTGAGTGAACGTATCCCATATACTGTCTCCTTTTCCATCAATAAATGCTCCTCCTTCAACCTTGGGTAACAAAGGAAATAAAAGATATGAGATATAAAGTGGGTCAAAAATTCATATAGAGCCATTCCCTCATATGATCGTATGATCATCTGTCCTTCATATGTTTTTATCTCAACCTATTAACAGTTGTACGATATGAATGAAATCTCAAAAAACACATAAATCTAAAACAATCATATGATTGTCCAAACAATAAATGACATAAATATTTGGTGACACACCTGATAAGCAGCAGAACTTGCTCCAAAAACAAAATCTTTAGGAAATCTATTTCTACCAAGTGGAGGATATTTTTTGAAAATTGCTTCTGTGTTAGCTATGGCTAGGAAGCAAAACAAGAAGAGAAGAGCTCTATTGATTGTCATTGGTATTGCTATTGCTATTGCTATTGCTATTGGTATTGCTGAGTTGACGACTTAAAAGATACCATCATCCATTCCTCTATTTATAGTGCATACGTAACGTAACGTAACGTAACCTAACCGTTGAGGCGTTGAGTTTAACTCTTGCTGCTTTTGTATTCGGGCACCTGGCCTGTTGTGGTTGGACAAAGCATTTTGAACACGTATGTGTCAGCATGTGTCGTTTTAACTTATGGGCTTTAATAACAATGAAATCACTAATAGATATAATTTTATGTAAAAATTTAGCAAATTTTATTTTTTCTCGTTATGGTTAAACCAATAAGTATGCTTGTACAACCAATTTTAACTTAGTTAAACTCATTTTTTCATAATTATGAAGATTATAATTAATGCCATCAATTTCCAATTTCAAAAATATGATAAAAAATTAATCATGTTTGTTTTCAATATTGTTAGTTTAAAATAGTTAATTTAGCTA
>BRYF01000008.1:18110000-18122500 GCA_030159135.1 Actinidia polygama
CCTTTTTCTTTCATTTCTTCCAAACTAACAAATTTTTTTCAAAATTACTGTAGTTTTTAATTTGTTCTCCGTTTTGTAGCAATCTATCTCTTCGTACATACATGCAATGTATCTTTTATCTAACGTTTATATTTTATCTATTTTTTAGATTATAAAACTCTGACGATTATGCGTAAAAGATGATTTTTTTTTACGTAGTGCCCGTAAAAAAAAAGCCGTGTTTGATTGTTTGGATTATCACTCCGAGATGGGTCCACAATCATCGAATTCTAAACTGTAGAAAAGCCGTGTCAATTTTAGAACTTGCGGGCTATCCCAATTGGCTGATATGAGTTGCTGTCACGTATGCCTCCTACTCAAAGTCCCGATCTTCTTATCCACAAGTTGATGATTAAGGCATAGCTGACGTATTTAACGTGTGCACAACTCATTTACAATATCACTTTCTTTCGAGGACGCAAAAACTCATTTACAGTATCACTTTCTTTCGAGGACGCAAACTATTTTTCTTCCTAAGAAAGATTAGGAAGAGGAATATAATGTGCTACCTTACCGAAACACGTATAATGAGTCACTCATCGCCTCTCAACCATTCAATAAATGTAAGTCATCATATTCTCCCGGAAAAATTTATTGATATGTTATTAGTTGGGAGTATCATGTATAAATATCATATGATACTCTAAAGTTTATGGTCTAAACTATGATAAAAATGACAAGTTGTAGGCTTATCTTTAATATACGTCAACGATTCGAACCGTTTATCATGTAAGACCTGTTGAGATGATAATGCATACAAAAAATTAAGTTGATCATGTATCAATAGTCCCATGATCGAATCGTTTTTATTGAGATAACATACAAACTGTTCAACATAGGTTTGTCACAAAGGGGTTTCTTTTGTTGCCTTGACGTATAGCTTGTGTTTTTCTTTGTTCTATTTTGTTTGGTCTTTCTTCTGGGGTATGCTCCTTGTATTCGTGTTTCTGGCAGCTATGCAACTTTTCGTGTTTATATATAAAGGCTAATTCAAAAAAAAAAAATCAAGAGTATAGACTTTTCAATTTTTAAAACAAATTTCATCACGTAGCTACTAGCCTTGGATGAATCGAATTGTTTGCAGGAAAGAAAATAACTTTAAATATAAAGATTTCCAAATTAATCAATAAAGTACTTGAGGCATATTCACGTTTCACCAACTTGTTTCTAAAGTTCAAATCATGGTTCAGACAAGTCTGACCCGATTAAAAAAGTCATCCCGCAAACTTAACACTTATCAGTTCATTAATCTGTTTCTTGATGCATGGGGCAAAGACTTGATTTGTAAATAAACTAATGCTATATGATGTACAAGAAAAAAGAATATGATATGAATATTATTCCTTTTTTTTTTTAAAAAAAAAGGATAAATTTCACTGACTTCCTTGAGCATTTTGATAAATACAGTGGACCTCTTCTATGATTTCAGAAATAACATTACAGACCCTTACTTTTAAAATTAATGTCAAAATTTTTTCTAAAGTCAATTTTTGTACGAAAATGATAAATCTGTCATTTTATTTAGGAAATCCAAAAACCTTTTCTCAATATACCCATTAAAATAAATAAATATTCTTTTTTTTTAAACACCATTTACTTGTAAACTACTCTATTTTTATTTTTTATCAATAAGTAATTTTTAATAAAAGAAGATTTAAATAATTTACTTTTTACGTACTAACAAAAATATACCTTACAAATAAAAAATTTTTATTAATAATTTTTTTTGAAAAAAATAATAATTTCAATATTTTACTTATAAGTGCTCCTAATTTTAACATACTTTAAAAATATTTTTTAAATTATTTTTTTAAAAAAAGATGATATTTATTTATTTTAATTAGTGTATTAAAAAAAATTTAAGCCCTAAATTAAAGGGTAATCTTGTTATTTTTTAACAAAAATTAGCCCTTGGAAGAAATCTTGACATTGTTTCAAAAGTAAGAGAGATCAGCACTATTTTAAAAACTATAAGGTGAATTTATTTTTTAGAAACCTCAAGTAGGTTAGTGAAATTTACCCAAAAAAGAAAAAGCAAAAGTTAGATTTCAGAAATTAAGGGTGTGTTTTCGAGCATAGTGAAATAATTTGAAAGAAATGGAAAATGAAAAATCTTTGTTTGGTTTTAAATTTTCGGAGGGAAACAAGAGTAAACAGTTTCTTTTTCTTTTTTCTTTTAAAACTTTTCATTTCATATTCTTCCCTCTATCTTTCGATTTTCTTTTCTCTTTGTTTATTGAAATTTTTTAAACGTTTGATCAAAATTTTATACTTTTTCGTTTTATCTTGACGAGAAGAGTTGAAAAATATATAAAAAAAATCAAATTTATTAAAAGTTTTTAATAAAGATAAAGAAACTACAAAATTAAAACTGCTACAAAACTTTAAGATAAAACTAGATCCAACAATGCCTTAATTTATTTCTCATTGCAAAACCAAATAAAATAATTTTCTATCAAATCTTCCTTACTTTTTAACTTTCTCTTCCTTTCTTTTTGTTCCACTAGTAAGGGTGTAATAAAAGAGTCCAATGAGCCGAATAATAGTGTTACACCCCAAATTATTATCAAATTTATTTACGTAGACAATCACAATAATACAATAAACTAAATTAAAATAATACGTCCCAATGACGTCATAACATCAGTGCGAAAATAATATTACAACATCTTGTTATAACATCAGAGTACAACTAACTTATCCCTCCCTTGGGACCATGCTCTCCATGAATTATTAAGTACAAAATTAAAATAATATCCCATGGATAATGCCCACACCGGGCTAAAAGAATATTACAATTCTTCCAAAAATACATATTTATGAATTTCTCAAAATAAAACAAAACACGGCATCCACATGCCTCAAGTCTCAAGATAGACCTCGGTACCTAAAAGTCATTTTATAGTAAAAGTGAGTTACCTTGAAAATATTTAATAATGGACTTGATGTCTCAAGTCAAAACCATAACACGTAATCCTATAATGAAAACACAATACAATAAAATATGCTTTCATTCATATCAAAATATACTTTTGATTTTTCAATTCGTGATTTCTCAAATCAACCATTTTTTTAAAAATTCTGGCTTTTTCTCAAAAAGCAATAATCCAAAATCTCAAATGACACACCTAGGCTAATACCTAACCAACCTCATTATGCACTTGGCATATGAGACAACATCCGTCAACTTTCTGAATTTTCACTGTGGGCTTTGATATTCTCTTTGTACTGTCAACTTTTTGGACTTTCACCATTGGCTATGATATTCCGTCCGTACTGTCAACTTTCTGGATTTTTACCGTTGGCTATGACATTCCCTCCGTATTGGTTACCATCTAGGACTTTAACTTCGGCTTAATCTAAACCATCTTACCCGATACACTAATGTACTAAACTCGGTATATCCTAGCATGTCATTCCCAAAACCATTTACAATCCAACATCTATCAAATTATATTTTTCTAAAAACTTTAATGTAAACAATATACTATGCAAGTATTAAAACCGTCAATAATAATCATTATTGAAATCATTCGAATGCATTTTCTATAAACAACGTTCATAATCATAATCATAATATAAACCATTATCGAAACAAACTAAAAGTATTTTTTTTCTTCAAAACATTTCATAAACTATTACTGCATGTCACTACCGGTAGTGAAAGAAGTACTACCGGTAGATAGTCATCCAGTGGCAAAATATGAAAAATCACTACAAGTAGTAAAAAAAAAGTATTACCGGTAGGTCGGGCTCTCAAGCCAACTCCAAAAAACAAAGGAAACTACCGGTAGAAAAAATAGGGCTACTGGTAGACATAGCAGAAAACAGACGATTCTCAAATCTTAGAACTCCAAACTTTTCAAATAAACCAAATCTTTCATTTAGGGTTCAACACCCAAAATAATACTTCAATAGGCTAGATATAAGTCATTAACAACAACCCCAAGATTAAACCCCAACAAGAAAAAAATCATTTACCTCAAATCCAAGCAATGCAAGCTCCAAAAATGTTAAAGATGAGATAAAACCCCAGAAATCCAATTCCAAGCTTTCTTGGCTCAAATCGACGCCTTTGTTGAGTAGATGATATTCTCTCAATGAACCTCCACTCAATCACACCTTAACCACTCACAACCCTACCTTAAGATACAAACCCCAGGGGGAGAGAGAGAAAATGTGAGAAAGAGATAGAAAGGGTAAAGTAAAATTAACCATGGGCCCTTAGGCCTTGTTTGGCTACACACCCCAAAATAAAATCCAACTTTGGATCTAAATTAAACTCAACTACTCATGGGCCAAGTATTTGGCCCACTCTCTACCAACTTACTTCCAATCCTTTCAAGCTCAATATAAATTCTACTCAAGCCAAAGATAAAATATACATAGGCCCAACTACTCTACATGTGGCCCAATTAAAATATACATAGTATTATGACATCATATATATATATCCTAATTATCCATATTCATAAAATAAAAAAAATTGAAACCTTACAAGAAGATTGTTTAAGTTTGACTTAAAAATTTAACGAGCTTAAAATATATTCAAATGGTTTGTTTATTATTGGAATTAATCTCAAATGAGCTTTAATTGAGCTTATCAAGAGACGAACTCGAGTTTTTTAAACGTTATAAGTTTATCAACCCAAGTAGCAGATTGTTCAAGATTGATTTGAAATAGTAACAAGTTTAAAATAAATGTTCAACCTTGATTTATTTCTGTAACAAACTAAACTCAACTAATTTATAACAAAAAAAATGCGGACCGGGTCGCTGACCAGATGCTGACTGGGAGGTTGATAGAGGTTGAAGAGGTGCTGACATGTTGGATTATGTGGAGCTGATGGGCTGCTGACTCAACACTGACTGGATGCTGATAGAGCACTGACTGGACGTTGATAGGACGCAGACAAAAAAACAACATAGCACTGACATAGCCATGACATCATGATGACGTAGTGCAAATTAGATGCGTGGAGTTATAGCCCACAAATAGGAGCGCGTCAAGGCGTGGGCGCTTGTAATAGACTAATTTTTACTCTCGGGCAGAGAATCGACACATGCGAACGCGTGCAGAGACTGGGCTTCATGCACCGAGACAATATATGGTGCGTTGTCACGATAATCTGAGGCGTCGAAGTCTAGAGGGCGCATATGACGCGAGGAAGGCACGTGAGGGCGTGTTGGAGACTGATCCTCATGCTCGGGCAAACTAGCGGCGCGTGCAGGCGCGTTGTGCGCTTGGATCTAACGCGCCTACACGAAAGCAGCGCGTGAGGGCATTTATGACATTGAGTTTCCACTAGGTTTACTTTAAGGGATTTCGTATCGAGAATACGAACAAGTTGTTGTGATCAGAAATTGATTTAGAGCACTTTTGTAGAGATCCAAAACTGAACCATGGCTCTGATCCCAATTGTTGTGCCCTAAATCGATTTACACCAATCACTCACACATATTCCGTTAATTTCATTCATGTGGGGGATTGTTAAAAAAAATGCATTAGTTTTTCTCAACTTTAAGGCTTAATTAAAGTGGAACCTACACACCTTTTTGGTGGGTTCAAGTGGCTATGGATATACTTCCATGTAGAGATTAAGAATATGTAATTAGTTGTTCAAAACTACTTGCAATTGAATTGGAAATTAACTTCAAAGTATGCTATTTAAATATGTTTTATGTAAAGTTTGAGGTAGCTTATAAAGAGATTCCTTAACAGTGTAATACCCCGACCCTCGAAAACAAATATTAAATTAGTAACCGTGTTAATTTTATTTAATTTTAAACGCAATTAATATTTTCACAGTAAAATTATATGTATTTATATTACTCCACAATTAAGTAAAAATATAACACGATAATACGACACACAGTAGACATAGGGGTGCATGCATGCACGTGTATGGCGGACACGTAATGCATGCATGGGTGAATGGTGTGCATGAAGGACACATGGTGACATATGTCACCATGCATGTATGTTGCCCGTGTGTGTGTGCGCGCGCGCGCATATGTGAGTGTGTGTATGACACATAAAAAGAGAAAGAGGGTTGTTGTGCATTTTTGCCATGCACTGCTATGACAAGCCTAACAATGCCAGAACTTTAGGAATAAAACAACTGCCCAAACAACTCCACAAGCAACAAAATAAAAAGAAAAGAGAGTAAAAAGAGAGAGGGGTACAGAAACAGAGAGAAACACATAGAGAGTTCATAGGAAAGAAAGAAAAAGAAGAACAAAGAGTTAATACTGAAAAATACTCCGATGTTTCTATTGAGGTCAAATCAAGATCTTTTTTATTTCTTTAGTTTTTTTTTTATTTTAAGTCTTATTATTAAACATATTACCTATCATATCTAAACCCTTTAAATATTCCAAAAATATCGCACTTATACGTATTTTTAAAATCGAAATTCGAATAAGTCAAGATGTTATTTTTGGGTTAACAGAATTATGAGCAGAATATTACGAATTTTATAAAAAATAATTACATACATTAGAAAAATATTAATATTTTATATGTGATACATTTATATGTATAATTGTTAAGCATTTAATTTCATGAATTTAGAAAATATTTTCAATGCTCAAAAAATTTATAAATCGAGCAGCTATCAGAAAAATTTCTTTGCAAAAACTGTAAATATTGACGAATTTTTAAAAATAGTTATGTAGTTTAAAAATTTATAATATTTTTACTGTAAATAAATATATGTGTCTAATATATTATGTAAAGTATTTGGACTTAAATTAGATCTGAGGAAATTTATAAAAATAATAAATCGACTAACCATTTTTGAAAATTCAATGCAAAAAATTATGCACAAAATTAATCCGAATTATTAATTTTTAAATATTTTATAAACTTGAAAAATTATAAAATTTTAGTATAATATTCGTAGCCACGAGACTGTTAAATGTAACAATTTGAATATTAAATGCAGAACCCAAATTCAAGAAACGTTAGCTCACGGCGTATAGAAAAATTTGGACATACTCTCGGTGAGTCTTGTTATATTTTACTTACTTAAAATGAGTTTTGTGATGAAAGCATGTGTTGTTTGAATTATTAAAATGTGATAATATTTTACGGATAAATGCATGCTATGTTATGTTTTGAATGTGCCATGAAATGTGAAAAATGTTTACTTTTGAAAATATAATTTAGACGACATATAGTTTGAATGATGCCCTGATCACTAGGGAAAAAGAATATAGCGAGAAGTGATGTAATAAGGTTGGGATCATAGTCAAATGATCATGGGTGATATCATGCCATATATATTAAAGTTGCTCCCTAATTACTGGCATTTGTTAAATGGGTGTACGTGTCACAAGTTTCAATCCAATATAATTTTGAACTCTTGATATGAAATCAAAGTAAATGGGCATAGATGAGTTAACGTCTGAAATGAAAAATGATTGGCAAGTAAAGTTATTTTATGTTTAAATGAATTGATATTTTATAATTTCATGAGCACATATTTATATTATATAATTTGACTCACACTAGCCTAATGCATAAGATGTAGTTGTACGTAATAATTTCATGAAATGAGAACAAGGCGGAACGCGACTGAAGACAGGCGACCTTATTCGATTTTTGCTTGATCTATGCCATGTACTTAGCATAGGAAAGTTAGTTCTTTTGAACTTGTACAGTTCTTTTGGACACAACCGTAGTTGTATATATAAATGTAAGAATATTTATATATTTTGAATGACACATCAGCTCTGGTTTAATTTAAATACGTTTTCGTATATTTTGTTTGCATTCAAGTATATTTATCTTGAATAAAAAAAATCCTATAGAGTTAAGTAAATATGCCTTAGTGAGTGAATCTTACTGACCGGTCACGATGACACCATAATAAGGATGGACCCACGTTTATAAATGAGTTGGGTCGTGACAGATGGACCCCAAGAGGTACCCAAATTTTTGAATGAGGAGAGTTATGGATGAGCTTGGACACAAACTATGAACTTTGTGGGCTAGACTAAAAATTCCAGACACGTGCACCGCTTGCCTGCCCGTGCCGGACCGAGGCCATGGGTACGGGCGCGGGTTGTGAGTTTGGGTCGGACCTCTATAAATTTTATAGAAAATTTATTTATTTTTTAATAAATAAATTTTTAGTAATTGTATTTTGGTCCCCAAACAGTTGCATCTATTCGGATTGGTCCCGAATAGTTATGGCCGTTCGAATTAGCCCCGAACAATTGCGCTTGTTCGTTTTAGACCCTGTATGTTTAAATTTTAAATGAACAGATCCATTGATCAATTGTCTTTTTTCTGAAAAGTTGCATCTTTTTCAACAACCACGAATTCTCCTACGTAAGCATTCCCTCTTCAGCCATTCTAGCATATCTTAGCAATCTAAGTCCTTCTCTTCCTCTGCAATTCTCTCTTGCATATTTTCATACTGTAAGAGAGTACGTTACTGTTTGTCGTTTTGTTAGGCTTATTACTGTAGTGTTGCACCAGTGAGATTTCGACTGTTATATCCTAGGAGATAGAATCCATTCATTCGGTTGGCATCACTGTGGATAATTAATCTGTCTTAAGGACAATGTATTGAATACAGGCCTCAGTCCCCCATTTACAGATTTTATTCTTTACAACAAAGTTCTGTAAGTTTGTTTCTATTTCTTTTTTATTGTTGTTAAATTAATTATAGTATACTTTCTTCCAATTTTCACACATTGCACGTAAGATTGTCAAACATACTTTTCCTCTCCTCATGAAGTGGCTCTCAAAACAAACGCTGACAAGTAAAAATAGAATCATGAAGTCGTTCTTGAATGCACAGACTTCAACTTGGAGACTTCCAAAAACAGTGAGAGCTAGGTTTGGAGGAACTTCTTGTACCAATAAGCAGAGTACTTGGGGTATCTTTTCAAACCGTTCTTGTAATCAATGTAGTACATCCCAAACCGAATTGTAAATCCAACATCCCATTCAAAATCATCCATGAATGACCACATAAAGTATCCTTTCACGTTGACACCCGCCCTACAAAAAACCCCAACGTCAACATGAGTCCTTTGATAATTCAAAATTTTCGTCCTCGAGTTATTTTCAACGATGGAAATTAATTAACGAAGGTTGTGAGTTTAACACTCCTAACTTGAAATTTTATCTTGGGTTTAGGTCATGGATTTAGAATGCAAATATGATAAGAAAAAACAAACTATGCCAAAAAGAGAAAGGATAGTTGTTTGTGTAATCAGCTTTTCAGATCACTTTTCATTTCGTTTTTAAAAACAAATATCATAATTTTCATAAGTTATTCATTTTCTAGTGGAAATGGTTTAGCTAGAGAGTTTGAAAATAGGTTATTTTCCAAAATTTCTCGAACCCAAGTTTCATTAATTGTCAATTGAACAAGTTTTTCATGTTTTCCAGAAAAGAAACAACAAACAAAAACTCAAATTAACCTCACCTAAATCCAATAATGATATTAAACCTAGTCGAGATGTGCTTCCTTTTGCAATAATGCCAATTATTTGTAGTCTTTGAATTATTATTGTACTTTCTTTCCGCTATTAATAAATATCTCTTTTTGCCAATCAAAAAAATGATATACAATAACACATATATTACTCTTAATTAGCTCCTTTATGGTAAACAATTTGTATTTTTTTTTAATTTATAGGATTGTGAATAAATACTCACTTGATAGCTTTCAAAAGGTAGAACAAATGATCATAAAGATATTCAATCCTATCATTGTCCTTCAAAGCCTCTTGAACTGGTAACTTGTCGTTGTTGGCTTCTGCAATACCTTCAGAAGAGCAACATTTATTCTTAAATTACACATAAAATGACAAAAAAGGGGGGGGGGGAACTTATTCGGGACACTAAAAGATTGTTTATTTATACACACACACATACATATATATTTATACTTACCATTTTCAGTAATGTAAATCGGCGGATTTCCATAATTGTCTTTGAGATATAACATCAAATCCTTAATTCCTTTGGGATATACGTAAAGCCAATTCAAAGCAGTCTACATTAAATTTGTATATATAATTAGTTTGTAAGAGTAAAATCATTAATGAATGAACGAAAATCCTACATAAACTCATGCCTGTGACTCTCTTTTATTTCCAAACTAAAATACGAAACGTTATTTTATTTTATTTTTACAAATTAATTAATTGAGATATGAAATGAGACTCGCTAAAATAAAGTAGTGATAAAAAAACTCAATTGTCACGATATTTTTGTAAACTAATAGTAAAAGAAAGTTTGTTTGCATACATGTAGTAAAAATAAGTTTGAAGTAAAAAAGTTGTTCCTACAAAATTACTTATGAATGAATGCATGGCATGTATGAAAAGAGAAAAAGAGTACCGCTTGACCGATGGCAACCCCATTATCTTTTATCGCTGTGAAAAAGCAAAGCATATCACATATTTAGAGAGAGAGAGAGAGAGAGAGAGAGAGAGAGGGAGAAAGATACTTATGCCGAGTTTGGTCTAGTTAAAAATAAGCTAATTTAGCTGATTTGGTTTTCAAAATTTTTCATTTTTTTAATTGTTTTATCAAATTATATTTTTTTCTATTTATCTTGATGAGAGGAATCGGATTTAAATTTTGATCCAATTGGAGAAAAAAAATCTACTAAAACCCAAATTTTAGCTTATTTGTCGGGAAAGGTGGAATTTTTTGTTTTAGTGATTTTTTTTAAATTCGATTATAGTTTTTTACATTGTTAGATCCTCTTCACGAGAGTAACCGAAAATTAAAAACTTGGATCTAGCAGTGAAAAATTATCATCAAAAACAAAAAAAAATGAAAACCAAAGCACCTCCAAACTGGGCCTTAGGGAACATGTTTTGAGCTTACAGGTGAGGTTTGCATGATTGTCAGTAGTCATGCTAATGTTGATATTATTATAAAACATTACATTCGATGCAAAGAATGCAGTGTAGTAATTTACGCCCACAAAATCATATGACTTTTGCAACATCACAGTTTCCTCGGCTGTAAATTTGGGCACTCTGTTCTCTGCTAAAGCCTGGACCGTCATGGGATAGTCACCATAAGTCATTGGATGTAAAAACCTACGAATCAATTAAAATATTGTTGTTACTAAATTTCCCCATTGAAAGACACAAACATAAAAATAGTACTAGAACACGGCTTCTGGCCCCTGGGCTGATTGATTCGTTCATTTTGTGAAAGGTAGATTTATCAATTGGTCACTGTAGTTTGACTAAAGTATCACTTTGATACTTATAGTTTTCATTTGAACAATTCCGCTAATAATTTAGATGAAAAGTAAACATGTGAAAGCTCACATGAATCTTTTAAGATGGTAGTTTAATTTTTTAAAAATTGGTCCTTCTAGTTTGACCATAGTTTTATTTTGGTCCTTAGCCATGGCTTTGTGAGTTTTAATGTGCCTCATTTAAGTCCAAATTGTTTACAAGTATTGATAGGGAGACTATATTAGAAATAGAATGAAATTAGAAGAATGATAGAGCCATACAATAGGAGCCAATGGTGAAATTTACCTTTTTATAAATTATTGTGAGTAAATTATCCATAAAAGACTAAAATAAGACTGGACTTACCATCCAACTATGAAATCAAGGGCCCTTCGAGCAGCCCTTCTATTCTTGGATGTCAATGTAGATGGCACAATCCAGGCGGTGACTAGGGCAACCCCAATTTGACCTCTTTGGTGAGGCTGCTCATGTTCACAAAACAACAACGTTATAAATAATTTCTAAAAATATCAAGCAAGACTCGGAGGATAATGGAAAGCACTTCTATTTTGGTAGAAAACTTTAAGCAAAAAAACAAAAGCAAAATGATATCTCATGGATTTTCCATTTTGAAGTAATGTTGTATGAATTCTTTTGTTCGAGTCTCATTGCTCATTTTGATTGATAGACCTTGTATTTCTCTCTGTATAATTTTACGGCAGCTCCATGAGCGAGGATCAAGTGGTGCGTGACGATGTAGGGCTCAGTCGAGGAATCTCCGGCCGCACAAGTCCCGATATAGTTAGAACACCGATTGGGTGGCATCGTACCGGTTCCATATCCATAGTAACTATATGTGTATGGCTCATTCAATGTAAATCAATGCTTCACTCGATCACCAAATGTTTTAAAAAGGAATTCGGCATAATCACGAAAATCATCCCTGTAAACATGTCGAAAAAATTATCATTAATAATGATATATATACAGAGTGATGTGACAAATTTGTTAGCCAATTTCAATGAATGCGTGTAAATTACAAGAAGTAATTGTAATATCATTCCACTAAATGATAGAGTAGCATCTTCGATATTTGTATTTTGGAGAATGAGGAGCTCCCAGATTAAGGAAATCTGTTGAAATAGGTCCCACTGTAAAGGATGGTGACTTAGAACCTCCCCTTTTATTAGATTAAATTTTCCTCAGTCGCCCACTGGACATTTTGGGAGTCGTTA
>BRYF01000008.1:18157500-18165000 GCA_030159135.1 Actinidia polygama
GCTTATTTTTAACTAGACAAAACTCGGCCTAAAAATCTTTCTCCCTCTCTCTCTCTCTCTAAATACGTGATGTGCTTTGCTTTTTTACAGCAATAAAAGATAATGGGGTTGCCATCGGTCAAGCGGTACTCTTTTTCTCTTTTCATGCATGCTATGCATTCATTCATAAGTAATTTTGTAGGAACAACTTTTTTACTACAAACTTATTTTTAGTACATGTATGCAAATAGATTTTCTTTTAATTTTAGTTTACAAAATATCGTGACAATTGAGTTTTTTTTATCACTATATTTTAGCGAGTCTCATTTCATATCTCAATTAATTAATTGGTAGAAAAAAAGTAAATAACTTTTCATATTTTTAATTCCAAGGCTTTTCTTGTGCATGTCAAATTAGTTTGGAAATAAAAGAGTCACAAGCATGAGTTTATGTAGAATTTTCATTCATTAATTAATGGAGTTATTCTTAATCATATATGCAAATTTAATGTAGACTGATTTGAACTGGCTTTACGTATATCCCAAAGGAATTGAGGATTTGATGTTACATGTCAAAGACAATTATGGAAATCCACCGATTTACATTACTGAAAATGGTAAGTATAAATATATATGTATATTTATATATAATTTTTGAGTGTCCCGAATAAGGTTTTTTTCCCCCTTTTTTTGTCATTTGTTCTTTTTTTTTAAGAAAAGATGTTGCTCTTCTGAAGGTATGGCGGAAGCCAACAACGACAAGTTATCACTTCAAGAAGCTTTGAAGGACAATGACAGGATTGAGTACATTTATGGTCATTTGCTTTATCTTTCGAAAGCTATCAAGTAAGTATTTATTCACAATCCCGTAAATCTGAAAAACAAAACTTACAAATTGTCTACTAGAAAAGAGCTAATTAAGAGTAATATATGAGTTATTGTATATCTTTTTTTATTGGCCAAAAAGAGATATTTATTAATAACGGAAAGAAAGTACAATAATAATACAAAGACTACAAATAATTGGCATCATTGCAAAAGGAAACACATCTCAACTAGGTTTACTTTCAATATTGGATGTAGTTGAGGTTAATTTGTTTTTTTGTTTTTTGTTTCTTTTCTGAAAAACTTGTTCAATTGACAATTAAATAAACTTGGTTTCGAGAAATTTTGAAAAATAACCTTTTTTCAGACTCTAGCTAAACCATTTCCACTAGAAAATGAATAACTTATTAAAACTACAATGGTATTTGTTTTTAGAAACGACGTGAAAAGTGATCTGAAAAGCTGATTACAAAAACAACTATCTTTCCATTTTTTTTCACATCATTTGTTTTCTTATCATATTTCCCTTCTAAATCCATGACCTAAACTCCAGATAAAATTTCAAGTTGGAAGTGTTAAACTCACAACCTTCATTAATTAATTTCCATCCTTGGAAATAACTCGAGGACGAAATTTTGAATTATCAAAGGACTCATGTTGATGTTGGGTTTTTTTGTAGGGCTGGTGTCAACGTGAAGGGATACTTTGTGTGGTCATTCATGGATGATTTTGAATGGGATGATGGATTTACAATTCGGTTTGGGATGTACTACATTGATTACAGGAATGGGTTGAGAAGGTACCCGAAGTACTCTGCTTATTGGTACAAGAAGTTCCTCCAAATCTAGTTTTCACTCTTTTTGGAAGCTTCCAATTAAGTTGAAGTGTGTGTGTTCAAGAGTGACTTCATGATTCTATTTTGTTAGCTAGAATGCAAATTATGAGGGGTGAAATAGGTTTGTTTAGGATTAATGATCAATTAAATTTTTTTGTTAAAACTTATACAAACAATGCACTCCTACTTATAGCAAGTATATAAGCAGTTTAAAGGAGATGAGAGAAAAGAGTACAAACGATTTATAGTGGTTCGACAAATCTCGACCTACGTCCACTCTCCAAGCTTCTTCTTGAAAGTTCACTATTTTTAAACTTGCGAGTGCTTGACAACCTTTACAAACACTAGAACTCTTTCTAGTCTTCTAGAAACTTTCTCTATTGAGAACTTATAATCACTTATAGTGATTCTTTCAACAAAATACAATAGTTGAAGTAACTCTTAGCTCAACAACTCTAAATCAAATATGAATACAATGAAGCTTTCTTTAAAGTGATCTAGCTCTCACAAATCAAACTCTATATTAATGATCAAGGGTTTGAAGTATTGAATGTAAGTGATTCTAGAACTTTATGGCATTTTAATATACTTCCAACTAGGGGTGGGCAAAATATTCTTTGGACCCGAAAACCGAACCGAACCGAACCGAACTCATTGGTTCGGGTCTACCATGCCCTCGGTTCGGTTCTGAGTCTGAAAAATTCGGACCTGACTGACTCGGGTCGACGAATTATTTATCCAGAACCGACCCGACCCGACCCGAGAATCGACGTCTAGACGTACAATGCACTCACCATACTAGATTATTACATATTTTACCCATAACCGATCGAGAACTTACCGAGAATCGTTACTCGACCCGGCCCGGCCCAACTCAAAAAATGGATAACCGAAGAATCGAACCGGACCAGAGCAGTTCGGTTCGGTTCTTTTAGATGGCTTGGTCAGTTTTGGGTCCAAAAATTTAGAACTGTGGATGGTCGGTTCGGTTCTGAGTCTGACTCATACCCGACCCAACCCGACCCATGCCCACCCCTACTTCCACCAACTTAAAGGGTTGAATTTATAAGCCAAAAGTTGATTATAGTCATTGCAGTATTTAATGTTTTTGATCTAGTCGTTCTGATTGAATTCCAACCGTTGGATCATGATTTGGTCGTGCATGATCAATTTTTTAAAATTTAGGTCGATAATTTCGGTCGAGTTTGTACTAGATTTTCAATAGCTTGCTGTTTCTGTTTGCTGAAGAACTTAGAACTTCGATCAAGGGTTTTTCACTTTCGATTGACCGAATGTCAACTTCGGTCGATATTGTTCTTCAATTCTAAAGAGCACTTTGTTGCCTTGTTTCAACTTCGGCTGTGCTTTTTATTAACTTTGGTTGACCGAATGTGAGATTTGGTCATAGCAAACCTGTTTTTCCAGTAGCAGCTCTTTACTCTGTTTCACTTTGGCTGAGCCTTTTCTAACTTTGGTCGATCGAATGTGAACTTCGGTCGAGGCAGAACTAATATTCCAGTAAACAACTTTGTCAATTGTCTTGGGCCTTCACACTTTGGCTAAGACTCTAAAGCCTTGGTTGACAAGTTCAGTCAACCGAACTTGTCATAGTAGCAATTTATGCTTTGTCTCTTTATCAGTTCAGGCCGTTATCTATCCATTTTGAGTTTGAGAGTTGATGTAACTTTATTACCTCTTTTGTATGCACAATAACATTGAATACGACTTGTAGAGAGTTTAAAATATTTCTTTAAATATATGTAAGCTATTTTTGAGACCATTGTTGTTTGTCTTTATGAATGTGAACTAGTCAACTTGGTTCTTGTATTTCTAAGTCTAAGTCGTTTTATCAATCTATATAAGTTCTTTTTATTTTAAAACATTATTGTTTACAACTATTTTTGAGTTTAACACGTGTAGATTTATTTTTTCTTCCTTAATGTGATTTTCATCACAGATTTGAACGTAACTTAATATTTAACTATAATAATCACCAAAATCAAATAAAACTTTATTTCAACATATTTTTACTTTTCAGCATTTGTTTGAGAGCCACTTCACGAGGAGAGGAAAACGATTCTTTCTAATTTTCAATTGATGTAATAAGTGGAGATTGTAATATCTCCCGTACTTCTTCATTTTTCAAAACTAGTGGTTTGAGATTGAGACATGCCAACCACATCACTCATTTATTCTTCATTGTTGTTTTGTTTCTTTATTATTTCCAATTTCACCATTCATTCCAAATCGCTTATATCATCATTATGATTATTATGATTCCACGTTTCATTGAAATTAGGGTTGATAATGCCCAACACCACTGTCGATGACCGAGTGCTCAGTTTGCTTGGTCCATTATTTGGGGATTCAATGCCGTTGCAGTTGTTCTTTAATTTTAAGTATCGTACAGGTAAGAGAAGGTGGATAGAGGAGTTACGTGAGTGCTCACGTAGGAGGGTAGATAGATAGTATAACTGTCAAATGGGCCGGCTCGGCCTGAATTTAGTTTGGCTTTTTCGAACTTTGAGCCGGATCTAACTTTGTTAGTGGATGGCTCAATCCAAAAATTATTTTTTTTACTTCAAGCTCGGGCCGGGCTTGACCGGATTTTTTTTTAATTTTTTTTATGTAAGTGAATGTTTTATCTTTTTTTTTTAGTTTTTATATACATAATTATCAAATTACCAAAATATACATAATTACCGAATTAAGTGAATTTCATTGATAGATAATTTAAAAACATTGATTAAATGGTTGAAAACATATTTTAAAATACATTTTAGCATCATTATGGTCTAAGTACTTCTCAAGTAGATTGACATCTACTTATCCATCATTCATTTGCACTCATATTTTCTCTAAACTATGAAGTTTGTAAAAAAAAAAAATTACAACTAATTACAAACGGGCTTTTGGGCTCGGGCCAATTCGGGCTCTGGCATGTTCGAGCTAGGGACCATTCGGGCTTGATTTTAATAAAAAGTCTGAGTCCATTAATTAGCGGGCTTGAGCTTGGGCTTAGACCCGTTCGGGCTTAGACCAGACTCGGATTATACGGAATCGGGCCGAATTCGAGCGGCCCATGAGCGACCCAACTCGTTTGACATCTCTAATAGATAGGAGGAAAGTGGAGGTGAGAGTGCCGTATAGTTATTAGCTTAGTGCTAATTACTAACGTGTCCTTGGAGACCAGTTGGACATACTATTAATTTGTATATATTTTCCTGGTAGTTAGCCACAAAAATTTATAAAAAAAACACAAACTTTTGTTATTAGCCTAACACTACTAACTTACGTAACTAATCACAATAATTCATAACTAAAATCACAACTTTCGTAAGTAGCTACAATAATTCATAACTAGTATCACACACTATCGTAACTAAGCACAATAATTTGTAATTAATCATATGTTTGTAACTAACTATAATAATTAATAACTTTTGCTATAAATATGTATAATTTATGTGTATAGTACATATAAAGTGAATAGTATGTACCATAACTTCTCCATGTGTCCTATCATCATGATGCAAATCCAAAAAATTGCAAATTATTAATCACACACCCCCTGACACTTACACCTCCTGATTTGACACTTAAAATTTTTTTCCTTTCCAATTTTACCCCTCTCTCCAAACCTAATTACCATTCACCCTCCCTCCCTCTCTCTCTCTCTCTCTCTCTCTCTCTCTCTCTTCCAGTTTTTTTTAATTTTTTTAGTTTTGTTTTTTTTGCATTATTATTTTTTTTTATCAAATTTCTTTCTTTTTTTTTAATTTTTTTTTGGATAAATAATGTTTTTGATTATATATTTGTATTCTTTTATTTTTTTTTAATTTTAGATTTTGGGAGTCATTATTTATTAAAATTTTAAAAAGTATACAAATATGGATCAAAATTTATATAAATAATGAATTCCAAAATCTAAAATTAAAAAATAAATAAAAGATTACAAATATATAATCAAAAAATTATTTATCCAAACAAAAATAAAACTAAAAGATTACAAATATATTATTTTTTAAAATTTCTCTCAATTTATAAATTTTAATGCAAAACTAATTAACATAAAAAAATTAAAAACACTAAAGAGAAAATTTCAAATTTGTTAATGAAAAAAAACTAAATAAACTGAAAAAAATACAAAAAAATACAAAAAATATTGAGACTATCTTTAAAAATACAAAAACTAAATAAAAAATTAAAACAAAACTAATGGAAAAAAACTAAACAAAAGAAAAAAACTAATGAAAAAAAATATAAAAAAAACTGAATAAAAAAATAAAAAAAAACTAATGAAAAAAATATATATAAAACTTAAAGAAAAAAAAAACGAGAAAAAGAAAAAAGAAAAAGAAAAACGAGAGAGAGAGAGAGAGAGAGAGAGGGGAGGGAGGGGTATTGCTGGCAAAAAACGAAATGAAGAAGTCAAATCATCACCCCATCCTTGTCAGGAGGGGTGTGATTAATAGTTCTCAAAAAATTTCATAAGATGTTTTAGATATATTTGACTTTTAAACTGACCTCCACAATCGCCCACCACCACCTCCGCCACTTGTATTAAAATTAACACATTTTGTACTAAAATTTCCATACTTGCACCAAATTCTTCACGAGTACCACAATTTGTACACAGTGTAGAAAGTTTAACACGTTTTTACCAAAATTTTTGTACTTGTACCAAAGTTTGCAAAGTTTCAACAAAATTATACTTTTGTTCCAAATTTAACATACTTGTACAAAAATTTGCACAATTCTATCAAAATTTGCATACTTTTTATTTTATATAATTTTATCATTCTATGAGTTAATCATAAATAACAATTTATTGAAGTAATTATTTGTATGAGAATTTGTTAAAATAATTATTTTTTTATTTTTTATTCATGAATTTATTATTTTGTTGTTGACGACATTTTTTTTCTATCGTCAATCTCGTCCCCATCACCGTCACCACAATCAAGCACACGCCGAGCTGCAGTTTGTCGAATGACAAGACAGCTAGCGCGTCAAGTCACGCGCTAAGTTAAGGTACAAATGGGAATACTGTTGTTCTCACAAGAGGTACGTGCAACCTTGCGATTGAACCATACATATATTTTTCTCTCTATTTTTCGGACGTCTAATTTGATCGTCTGAGGGCCGTTTTTCGGAAATATCTCCGACGACCGGTCTCACTATTCTTGTGACTGCGGGCATACGACGGTGGTAGAGCCAATGTCATTTGTTGTGCTCAAAATGAATAATTGATCACAACAATTGGTATCAGAGCCAAGGTTGAGGCAAAGTCGAGATTTGGAGCCGAGGTCGAAATTCAGGTGTCATCGGAAGTGCTCAAAATTAATTTCTGATTACACCAGGGTGTTCCTCTCGTCAAGACAAAGCTCCAACATCAAATCGCATCGAAAACGAAGTCCAGACGCGCCCTCACGCGCCGCCTGAAGTTCGAAGCATGAAATTCGGCCACACACGCGCTAGGAGTGACTGCATGTGCTGCAACGCGCCAGGGGAGTGGTCTACGTGCTCGCACGCGCCTGGAGGTGGACCCACGCGCTAGCACGTACCAAGAGGCCCTCACGCACCGCTTGAAGTTTGGAGTGTGAAATTCAGTCACAGACACGCGTCGGGGATGCTGCTGCACGCACCAGGGAGGCTATTGCACGCGCGCCACGCATGCGCCACATCAGCGCTGCGTCATAGTTGACCGTCCAATCAGCGTCCAGTCAGAGTTGTTTGCCACGTGTCGTCCAGTCAGCAAAGTAAGCGCCACATCAGCGCCCAGTAAGATACCACATCAGCAGGGTTCGATAAATTATAGTTTGGTCCTTGAAATTTTTAGTAATTACAGTTTGGTCCCTA
>BRYF01000008.1:18182500-18185000 GCA_030159135.1 Actinidia polygama
AACTTCCTCCTCATTTGAAGTTGACTCATCTTGCGAACCGCAGTACTAAAGATATAACTGATGACATGTATCATCGCAATAAGGTAAGTTGATAAGCCAATGCATACTTAAGAAAAATTACTTCTCATTGATTAAATAGTACTTTCAATTTATTAATATATTCGTGTTCGTGATAACAATTATTAAGATCATCTACAGGGTGACTTAGCTTTGATAAAAACAACTGATTTAGATTGTTTCAAATTCTCTATATTATGGTCTGAGTGTTGCCTAGTAAAATTATTGATCACCATAAATATAGCTTGTATATTTTTAATTAAAGTAAAATAGGTCATTTCTGCTAATGAGATTAGATTTTAACATTTAACTAACAACATTAAAGTTCTCAAATGATTTGTTCATATCCTTTATTTCTTTATCACTTTCATTTCATCATAGGAGAGGGGCAGTGGGGGTGTGAACCCAACAGGTGTGAAGTATTACAACAATCTCATCAACGAAATCCTGGCGAATGGTAGTACCTCAATCTTTTATGCATGTTATTCTTCCTCTAAAAACAATTGCCTATTGTTGATGGAATATTGGTTTTTGTATATAGGTATGGTGCCGTATGTCACTATATTTTACTGAGACATTCTACAAGCCCTAGAAGATGAATATGGAGGATTTAAAAATAAGAAAATAGTGTAAAATCTACGTAATGTCATAATGGTTTCTTCTATAGATGGGAAAATAGAGTATGTTCTACGTAATGTCATAATGGTTTCTTTTATATACGATAAAATAGAGGAGTAATATGGCATATTGTCACATGATTATTTGATTTTTAATTTATCAAATAATTATTTATTATTATTTAAGTATGAAAAATTTCTCTAGATATTAAATTCTTAGTGTGATATAAGAGAAACTTTTCGGCTTAAAAGATTTCTGAATTATTCCAATTTTAAATCCGTCAAATTGCGCATTGATAAAATTTTCATTTTTTTTATTTTAATTTTGTTCGATTTTTTCCTGAAAACATTGAGATCTCAAATGAAAGTCTTTCTACAAATAATGTGCTCAAGAGTGGCGATAACAACTGCCAAAATGTCCGGTGGGAGAGTGAAGAAAATTTAATCTAATAAAACTGGACATTCTAAAGTCACCATCCTTTACAGTGGGACCTATTTCTACAGATTTCCTTGATCTGAGAGCTGACTCCTCATTCTCCGAAATACAAATATGGAAAATGCTAATCTGTCATTTAGTGGAATGATATTACAATTACTTGTAATTTACATGCATTCACAGCAATTGGCTAACAAATTTGTCACATCATTTTGTATATCATTATCAATGATACTTTTTCCGACATGTTTGCAAGGACGATTTTCGCGATTATGCAGAATTCCTCTTTAAAACATTTGGTGATCGGGTGAAGTATTGGTTCACACTGAATGATTTGATAATTTTTCCGACATATTTGCAGGGACGATTTTCGCAATTATGTAGAATTTCTCTTTAAAATATTTGGTGATCGGGTGAAGCACTGTTTCACACTGGATGAGCCATACACATATCTACAGTTACTATGGATATGGAACCGGTACCATAGCGCCCGGTTGGTGTTCTAACTATATCGGAACTTGCTTGGCCGGAGATTCCTCGACTGAGCCCTACATCGTCACACACCACTTGATCCTCGCTCATGTAGTTGTCGTAAAATTATACAGAGAGAAATATAAGGTCTATCCATCAAAATCAGCCATGAGACTCGAACAAAAGAATCCACACAACATTATTTCAAAATGGAACATCCATGAGATATCATTTGCTTTTGTTTTTTTGATTAAAGTTTTCTACCAAAATAGAAGTGCTTTCCATTATCCCACGAGTCTTAATTGATATTTTGGGAAAATATGTATAACGTTGTTGTTTTGCGAACTTGTGCAGCCTTACCAAAGAGGTTACCCCAGTCACTGCCTGGTTTGTGCCAACTACATTGACATCCACGAGTGAAAGGGCTGCTAGAAGGGCCCTTGATTTCATGTTTGGATGGTAAGTGCTGTCTTTTTTAGTCTTTTTATGGATAATTTACTCAAAATAATTTATAAAAAGGTAAATTTCACCATTGGCCTCTATTGTATGGCTGTATCGTTCCTGTAATTCCAATTTGTTTCTAATATAATTCCCCTATCAATACCCTTAAATAGTTTGGACCAAAATGAGGCACAATAAATACGCACAAAACCACGGTTAGGGACCAAAATGAAACTATGGTCAAACTACAAGGTCCAATTTTTAAAAATTTAAATTACAATTTAAAAATATTCATGTGAGCTTCACATGCTTATTTTTCATCTAAAATTTTAATGGATATTGTACAAATGAAAACTATAAGTATCAAAGTGACACTTTAGTCAAACTAAGTGACCAATTGACAAAATGAACCGATCGAATCGGCCAAGGGCCCAACTGCACGAGTTCAACATGGACTCGAGAGAAGCCATATTTTAGT
>BRYF01000008.1:18252500-18255000 GCA_030159135.1 Actinidia polygama
AAATACGTCTGTCAGAACAATATAACAGTATTAAAAGTATGATCGTTGAAAGAAAAAAAAAACTTGTAAAATGAAATCAATAAATAAAAAAAGAATGATAAATAAATAATATTCTAATGAAATAAAATTAGAATAGAAAAGTCGATAAGTGATTGTTAAAAATATGACAAATTAAAATAAAATAGATGGTTTGGGAGTTATAATTTGATGATGCGGCATTGCGGATGCGGATGCTCTTCCATTGCCAAGAAACATTCAAATATTTTCATTCTTTGAGCAATATTGATATATAAATAGAAAAGAAAGATATTATTATTATTATTTGATGTGATGCATTGATAAACATTGATAAAATGAATCTATCAAATAATTCAGTTATATATAACCGCTATTAATTATACCATATCAAATAATAAATCAAAATAGTAAAAAACATGTTGTAAGTAGAATATTTTTTAACTACAAAATCGAAAGTGCTAACCAAAATTTAATGGCCTATATATTGTTAAAAAACACTAAAATCCCAAAGAGTAATCTTACCAATGCACAACTCATTTTTTAATACCATTTAATTTATTTTTTGTACCTTAAACAATGCCTATTGGATTGTAGTTAGCATTTTTATATTAAAAAATTTAAATTTTTAGATAATTGATGCAAAATTTTTTAACAAAAGCAATTAATATTACTTTATTAGAGATAATGGAAACCACTTTCACACAAAAAAAAATCAAAAACATTTGGTAAAAGGGCACCACACCACTCACAAAACCAAAACATATTATCATTTCATCAGTAAATATACTCTATAAAAATGGAAAACCAAAAACCAAATTTTCAAAATGACTATTCTCCCATTTGAGTTTTGACTGAAAAGTAATACATAAGCACATACATAAGCTAGGAGTGCAATTTCCAATTTCCATGTTTTTGGAGGGTCCTTTCTATCTATTTGACCTTCTAGAGCTAAAATAGTCCATGTTACATGTTTTCTCCATTGAATTCAACTAATAAAACTTCATATTTATTTTTCTTTTCTTTTTTTTTTTGAAGAAAAATGATTTTTCTTGTGATTTTATTATTGCTTCTGATTTCAATATTCAATATTTGTGACTTATACTTGGTTACACGTAGACGTGGATGCAAGATTTTTATATTGTAGAGAGACGAATGTACAGTTAAACTCGAAATTCGTAATCTACACATGGTTACGAATCTAATTGATTCTCAGAATTTGGAATTAAAATGATATATTTAAAAAACATATCCAGAAAATTATTCAAAAACACTAGATATGATTTAAAATTTTTACTATGATCATTGTAATTAAATTCATTGACTCTATAGATCATGACCGGGTAAAGTTTCACTAATTCAACTCAAATTGAAAATTGTAAGTATAAATTTAACAAAATTAAAATTTTGAAGATCGAAGTGATACGGAGAGTATAATTTAGGGATCATAGTTGTATTTTACCATAGATTTTTTATGGCTGGTGATCGCGTATATCGTGGACACAAGTCATGCGTTTAGGGCCATTGCAATGAATCGAAAAGTCAAAGGTGTGTACGAGACCTTTCATGATAAGTGTTGATGTTGGTGGTGACCGGCACTTAACCGGTGAAACATGCGGTGGCAATCCAACAAATGTCACGCTTTTAGGATCATTGCAATAATTGAAGTCATGTAAACGTCAATGATAGGTTCATGCGTTCAGAGAGAGAGAGAGAGAGAGAGAGAGAGAGAGGAGACAAGGGAGGATGGGGGGGGACATGAGAGAAGCATGAATTGAGGAGAGGGTAGACAAGTAACTTTGGAAAAGCTTCATCCACTTCCCCGAACCTGTTGCTTTTCCCATTTGATAAGGTTTTACAGTATTATTCTTTTTTATTTTATTATTGTTTCTTTTTACGAAACTTATGTTTAATGCATATTGTTTAATAGTATAATGGAGAAATGTCGAAATAAAACTACTTAAATCATAGTCTTTTTATTTGTTTCGCACCATAAATAATGTTGTGATAAATACTATCTAACACAACTTAAAAAAACCTAGGTCACATAATTCAATTCGCTTTTACGTTCTTGTTCCTGCTCTCCGCTTTGCTTCGCTTGGTGATGCAAATTGGATAGAGCTCAGTGAACTCGCCCGATGTTCGGCCCGAAATTGGCATGAGTTGGGGCAATTGGGCACATTCGGTTGGCTCGAAGCTCAGCTGGACACCCAACGAAGTCCCGTTTGAGGCCAAAGCCCGTCTTGCTAGCCCAACCCGTGAGGTCCATAATTCGGGCCAACTTCAAACCGCCCCGCCTAAACAAACCAAAAATCCAAAAAAAATCGAGTTAATTCTAGTCAGACGAGCTAAAATGCATAGAAAATTCGGGGCAAGCTCGGCAAGGCCATCCCCCCCCCCACCCCCACAAAAAAAATGGGTTGGGCAGGGATTTTAGATTTCGGGCAGGGCCAAGCCCGATCTTTCGCCTGCACAAACTGGGCTC
>BRYF01000008.1:18415000-18417500 GCA_030159135.1 Actinidia polygama
TGAAAGGTCGCATTTCTTTGGTTCATATTTTGCTTGTACTGGCGATGTTAATAAATGGCGAACAGAACTTGAAACAAACTCGGCAAAATTTGCTCAGGCAAACTTTATAAATCTTAGTATGGTGAACAAAACAGAGATGCAAAATTGGTGCGACCTTCTTGGCGAGCAAGACTGCTTAGTGACCGCATTGCTTCTATTAACCTTTTAAGGCAAATTTAATCGTGATCAAATGTCTCGGAGAACTTGATTTATCATAATTGATGATGGCGATGAAGATAATAAACTTGATCTGGTTATAATAAATTGGCGACCAACTTGCCTTATATTTTATCAAATGAATGGGCATTCTTGACTTGCCTTTAGAAAACGAATGGGCGTTCTTGATTTGGAGACGTCCGCAATGGTGATCAGGACGCCTTATCATTTGGCAACGAATGGGTATTCTTGATTCGGAGACACCCGCGAATGCGATCAAGACGCCTTATCGTTTGGTAACGAATGGGCGTATCTTGATATTGGCGACATCCGTGTTGGCTATCAAGACGCCTTGTCGTTTAGTAACGAATGGGCGTTTCTTGATTTGTTGGCATACGCATGGTGATCAATATGCCTTATTGTTAGAAAACAAATGGGCATTCTTCACTTGGCGACATCCTCAATGGCGATCAAGACGCCTTATCATTTGGTAACGAATGGCCATATCTTGATATTGGCGACACCCACGTTGGCGATCAAGACGCCTTATCGTTTGGCAACGAATGGGCGTATCTTGGTATTGGCGATATCCACGTTGACGATCAAGGCGCCTTATCGTTTGGCAATGAATGGGCGTATCTTGATATTGGCGATATCCACATTGACGATCAAGGCGCCTTATCGTTTGACAATGAATGAGCGTATCTCGATATCAGTGATAATCCTCCTGCTGACCAAGTTGCCTTATCATTTAACAAACGAATGGGGAATCATGGTGTCGACGATAACCTTGCTAGTAATCAAGTCGCCTTATCATTTTTCAATGAATGGGCAATCACGATATTGAAACTTATGCTTGGCGACATACTAAATATTGGAGAATAAACCGAATTGGCAAACTTTATTTCTCAAGTTCAGTCATTATTACAAGAGATTATAATCATACATGGAGAATGGCGATGAAAGGCCTGGCGAAATCTCTCTCTAATGGCGATCCTTCTCTTCTGGCGACTAGCAGATTTACTGGTAATACTTTTTCAGATGCTCGGCGTTCCATGCGTGTGGAAGTGCTTTTCCATTCATATCTTCCAGCCAATAAGTTCCTGGTATGGATACTTTGATAACCTTATAGTGGCCTTCCCATGTTGGGCCGAGTTTCCCTGCATTTGGTTCCTTGGTATTTAGAGTGACCTTCCTCAAAACTAAGTCACCGGGCAAGAATGATCTGTGTTCGACTCCTTGATTGTAGTATTTAGCGACCTGATGCTTGTAAGCTGCCTGACGCACCTCATCTTGCTCCCTACGTTCGTCAAGGAGATCAAGGTTGAGCCTTAGCTCTGTTTCGTTGTTCTCCTTGTCGAAATTTGAGGTTCTGAAGCTTGGCATTCTGATTTCCACGGGTATGACTGATTTCGTCCCGTAGACCATGGAGTATAGTGTTTCGTCCGTGGGGATCCTGGTCGTCGTACGGTATGTCCAAAGTATGCTCGGCAAGTCTTTTACCCATTCAATTTTTGATTTATCCAACCTCGCCTTTAGATTTCTAAAGATTGTCCTGTTGGTAACCTCCACTTGATCGTTTGCTTGAGGATGATCGGGCGAGAAAAAATGATGGGAGATTGCGATGTCCAAGTAGAACTACTTAAACCCGTCGTTCTCAAACTGCTTGATGTTGTCCGAGATGATGACCTTGGGGATCCCAAACCGGCAGACGATGCTTTTCCATATGAAATTTCTAGTGTTCTTCTCTGTGATTTTGGCAAGAGATTCGACTTCTATCCATTTGGTAAAGTAATCAAGACTGCACTGACTGTCATTGATGAGATGGATAAGTATACTAGGAGTTCTTCGCCTACAATAGGTGTCACGCCCTGGTCAAACCAAGACCCGGCCACGTAAGTAAACAACTCAATTGCGGAATAATATGACAAATATACTTGTCATTTCATCAGAGTACAACACATATATCTCTCAAGTAGAACCAAGCTCTCCATGAGCTATTAAATACAAAACAAATAATATCCCAAATACAATATCCTCACAAAGTCAAAATAATATTACAATTTCCAAAATACATGTCAACATGTTTATTAAATGAAATATTTAACTGGCATCCTCATGCCTCACGATTCAGGGTAACCCTCGGTACCTGAAATTCATTTTATAGTAAAGGTGAGTTACCTTGAAAAGATTTAACAATGGCCTTGAAGTTTCGAGCCAAAACCATGATACATAATCATATAATGAAAACATGATGCAATAAAATATGTTTTCATCCATATCAAAATATACTTTTGATTTTCAA
>BRYF01000008.1:18422500-18425000 GCA_030159135.1 Actinidia polygama
CTGTGCTGATGTATTTGATGGAATGGCCCTCGAGGCCTGAACCGATCGTATAGGTTGTTGCGATCCCATAGCTCCTTGATTGTTCCCCATCTGCGTGCACTGTCTCATGATATGCCCAATTTGACCACATTGAAAACAAATGGGTGGTCCCCTAGTCTGTGTCCGATCTTGTGCCTGATTGTGTGATTGTGTCCTTGGTTGCGACTGCCTCAACTGCCCTTTCAGAGGACAGTCCGCAATCCGATGACCAAACTGGTGACAACCAAAACAAGTCGGCCCTCCCCGAGAAGTCTGGCTAGATGATACTATAGAAGTGGCGGGTAAAGACCTCACTGGATACTGCTGCTGTGTAGCAGAACTTTTTGGCTTCTTAAAAGAACGCCCCTCAGACTGATTGCTAGTCCCCTCACGTTGAGATTTGGGATTCACAATCTTCCTTGTCTCATTCAAAGTTTCCTCAATGGCTGCCGCCGAGCTAACCATGATAGAGCACACTTTGATCAAATTCTCAGCTATCTTGTTCCTTATGGAAGGCCTAAGCCCTCTCATGAACTGTTTCGCTTTTTCTTCCTCCGTCGAAACGAATGCCTTGGCAAACCTCGACAAACTCGTAAACTTGGCCTCATATTGTACCACCGTCATACTCCCTTGTACCAAATTAATGAATTCCATCCTCAACGCCTCCTTAGCTGTATCCGTAAAGTACTGATCTAAGAAAACCTTCTTGAATGGCTCTCACTTCTTTGCAACACCTTCCTCCACGGTCTTCCACCATTGGAGGGCATCCCCTTGCAATTGATAGGATGCAAACAAAACCCTCAATTCCTCCTCAGTCACTAAGATCGTGTCTAGCGCTCTTGTCACTTGCTCCAACCAATCTTCCGCAACTAGCGGATCCGGTTCGCCCTTAAACGTAGGCGGACGAAGTTGTAGAAAGGATTTCATAGCCATCGCAGCCCTAGAGTCCGCCGCTCTAATAGGCACTTGCATCGTTTGCACGGTATTCCTCACCACTTGCTCAATAGCGGTGAAGACACCTTGCATGAACTCTGCTCCCCCAACCACTGCCGGTGGAGCATTTCTCACATTTCTCGCACTACCTCCAGGAATACTGGCTCCTCCTCCCATCACCGACTCTTGGTGATTATCGTCATCTATCTCATCACGAACTCCACGAACCCCGCGTGCTACTCGAGCCCCGCGCGCTCCCGTAAGTGACTTCGCACGACCTTTCGCCTGACGCGGTGGCATGTTCTACACAATGCCACAAGAAAATAATAAGATAATCATACTTATTATGATTAAATCAAAACATTGCTACCTAGAGCACCGTACATGTTATCTCAATCACATGTATAACACTCACGTTATTCCTTAATAACTAGACACTAAAATAATTGTGGCTTAACCACCCCACGGCTCTTAGGTATTCGAACCTAGAGCTCTGATACCATGTTGTCACGCCCTGGTCAAACCAAGACCCGGCCACGTAAGTAAACAACTCAATTGCGGAATAATATGACAAATATACTTGTCATTTCATCAGAGTACAACACATATATCTCTCAAGTAGAACCAAGCTCTCCATGAGCTATTAAATACAAAACAAATAATATCCCAAATACAATATCCTCACAAAGTCAAAATAATATTACAATTTCCAAAATACATGTCAACATGTTTATTAAATGAAATATTTAACTGGCATCCTCATGCCTCACGATTCAGGGTAACCCTCGGTACCTGAAATTCATTTTATAGTAAAGGTGAGTTACCTTGAAAAGATTTAACAATGGCCTTGAAGTTTCGAGCCAAAACCATGATACATAATCATATAATGAAAACATGATGCAATAAAATATGTTTTCATCCATATCAAAATATACTTTTGATTTTCAATCTATGATTTCTTAAATCAACAAGTTCTCAAATTCCCGACCTTTCTCAAAAAGCAATCATCCAATAATTTTTCAAATTTTCTAGCTTTTCTCAAAAGCAATAATCCAATTTATGATTTTTTTTTTAAATCAATGATTTCAACCTCTCCAGCTTTTCTCAAAAAGCAAACTCATACATAACCATCAGTCAAATTCTCGGACTTTCACCGAAGGCTCATGACATACCCAAAAGTCAGTCAATTTCTCGGACTTTCACCGAAGGCTCATGACATACCCAAAAGTCAGTCAACTTCTCGGACTTTCACCGAAGACTCAAGACTTACCCAAACGTAGCGCAGTTGCCATCTAGGACTTTTCATTCAGTCAACTTCTCGGACTTTCACCGAAGGCTCAAGACTTACCCAAACGTAGCGCAGTTGCCATCTAGGACTTTTCATTCAGTCAACTTCTCGGACTTTCACCGAAGGCTCAAGACTTACCCAAACCTATCATTAACTTTTCAAAACTATTTTCCAATTTTCAAGTTTCAACATATATCAAGTTACATTTTTGCTAACAGCTTTTAATGTAAACAATATAATATGCATGATATTATAAATCAT
>BRYF01000008.1:18435000-18442500 GCA_030159135.1 Actinidia polygama
TGGGGGATTTGTGCCAACACTCAATAGTTTTCTTTTCTTTTTTTTTTTTGCTTTCCTTATTTTTATGGCGAGAATTTGTGTTTTCACATGCTGCCCGCCTCACGTAAAATTCATCACATCATTTGTTATTTTACATTTTGCTTGTAGGCTTTGGTTTCTACTTGGAACTTATTGACTTTGCTTGGTTCATATTTGCAATCCTCATCAGATTTTTTTATCCATTTTTGACATATATCTAATAGATCCATGGTGCCTTCACAGGCTGCAATTACAGGTTCTTAACCCATATAGAAAAGCTTTGTTCCATGGCTGCTGTGAAAGTCCAAGAAACCTCCTCATCAATGCTTCGGTGTGCTTATCACGTTTTCTTGAGTTTCAGGGGCAAAGATACCCGCAAGACCTTCACTGATCACCTTTATACGGCTTTAGTGCATGCAGGAATTCACACGTGTAGAGATGATGACGAACTTGAGAGGACAGGTTATTGAATCAAACCTATATAAGGCAATTCAAGAGTCAAGGATTTCAGTAATTGTTTTGTATATAGACTATCCATCCTCTAAGTGGTGCCTTAAAATGAACTTGTGAAGATTCTTGAACGGAAGAAAACTGTCAATTATATTGATGTGGGGTAAAATATTCGCCTACCAAGATAGGCACGTCGCATGAAGGATCATATCACCCTATCACCACTACAGTCTTGGTTGTCCATGGCTCGTCGCCACTAGTTGCTAGTTGCTTATCTCACCAGTAGGAGGCATGCTATCTTATCTCTATATTGGCTATGGGCGAGGTGGGTTACTTCGCCTTATCATAGACCAACCCCATGAGGACTCTACCTCTCTAAGGAGTCTAATACCGCGAGACTCCTTCTCCATCACTCCTCCACATGGTCAAAGCCCGCCTCCAAAAGGATTCCACCTCTTCAAGGAAACCATCTCCATCGCAACTCCTATTATTGCGAATTTCTCTCCAAATGGCAGTCTCCTACTTTATCTCCGATATTTTTGAGATATCCTTCCATACTTATTCTTCCGAGGATCTCGCCGTAATCCACTCACACAGCCCATCATTCTCCATCTATATAAAGGGCTCTCCTCCCATCATAATGAGGTACAATTTAATTTTGGCTCGTACATATAGCTTTTCTCTCTTGCTTTGTCTAGCTTATATTCGCCTTGGTCTGATCTCCACACCGGAGGGGTTTGACCGGCCTCACCCCGGCCGATAACGTTTGTTTATTCTGCGCAAAACGCCCGAGTCTTTTCCGAGGTCTCCACCTCGCCATATCGAGCAATATCGACTGTTGGTTGCTCGCTCCAGTTTTTTACCACAACACATATAATACTGCCTGTATTCTACCATGTGGATCCATCCAGTGTCAAGAAGCAAACAGGGAATTTTGTTGAAGCATTTGTAAAACACGAGGAGGGATTTGAGGCAGAGACCAATGATCGAAAAAAAGGAGTGGTTCGCAAAGGTAGAGACATGGAGGGCGGCTCTTAGAGAAGTTGCAGATTTGCAAGGGATGGTCTTAGAAAATGGGTATTTTCCTGAATTCATTTGATAAGCACCATCCTGATAAGCACACAGAAGTTATTCAATTTGTTAGTGTTTTTAGATGCTTATATTACCCACACCCTACCCCAATTTTTTTAATTAAAAATTTTAAAACTTGGTAGAATGGTACTAAAATATAATTGACATAACTGACATTTTCTATTTACACTCAACTTTTTTAATGTAATTTACAATGTCTCTTAGTATGTTTGAGAACTTTGATCATTTTAGTAACAATTTTTAAAAAGAATTAGTGTAAAAAATAAAAAAAAATCAGCCAACAGTAGTAAATGAAGCATTAAATGCTTTATGCAATTTAGAAAATTAATAGCATAATTTGACTAAGGCTTGATGAGTTGAGTTGAGCTGAAAATGAAATAATTTGAGTATGAAAAACAATTGGCCAAAGTTTGCATTGAATATGCATTTCATATGTTAATATGATGTTATATATAGTGCTAGTTCGAAATATAAGTTATAACACTCCCTAATGATCATAAATACTGATTTTGTAAATCTTAGTATTTCCTGTTCATTTATTAACATTTCTAAAATCAAATTTGTCGTTAAATTCTTAATAATGTTATGACTAGCTGACACCATAAATGATTAAATAATCTATTCCGATTTTAATATTTTGGGGAAAGTTGTGACCTATTTTTAATTTTTTAATAAATAGAAGGTTTTGTTGATCAATATTTTAAAGGGACTTCTAATCTACTCACGAGATAACCAAGAAGAATAATGCTCCTTCTAATGTGCCACCCTATTTCAGGAGCTACTAATTTATGAAAACAAATAGCCATCAATACAACTACCTAGAGCAAAAGAGAGACCTGTGAACACCTTACTTTGTGTCTCACTCTCTTTCTCTTCTTCCCACTCTTCTCTCTCTATAATTGCTGATTATCTTCAGCGGAAGTGGAGAGCAAGGCAAGGGAATGCCTTGTTTATATAGGCATTAGGAAGGGCTTCTAAGTTATTTTGATTTCTTTCTGTCATCCTTGTGATATTATTAATTATTACTCAAATATTAATTGTCTCTTAATTACTTCTTAATCCCCTTGGCCATTAATTACCTTATTATTCATCCCATAATCATTCTTTCATTTATGCCCTTACAAATATTTTCAGCCTTCCCCTCTATTATTTTAAGAAAATTTCTTTCCTCTCCCTGGTTTTATATCATACTATATTAGTTTCCATCCTTTGGGACTTTATCACATAGATAGTCTCTCTTAATTTTATTTTCTTTAATTTCTAAACCTGAAAATTTGTTTTAAAAATTGAGGGTGTTATAATTTTGCAGTTGTTACACTAGCAACAGTGTAGTGTGTGTGTATATATATATATACTATTGCGTTTAAGAGTGTCTGAGTTAGCTTTCGCACACCTTAACTTATTTCGTTGATCGGGTCAAAAGTAGGTCATTGGTATTCGGACCAACATGCACACACCTCAATTAATTTTAGGATTTGTGCAGTCTCTCCTTCCCACACAAAATCAGATAATTATTGAGACAAAAACTCTATAGGTGACTAAAAAATTAATAACACCTAAGATATTTTGAACTTGAGACTTTGGATGAAGCACTCCTAAATTCCAAGCCTTAACCACAAGGCTAAAGCATATATACTTGTACAATAGTTAATCGGGCTGGAGTAAGCCCGGACCAACCCTAATTCGGGTCGAGCAAATATAACCCAGCTGCCCAAGCCTGGGCCCGAAGAACAAAACACACATGACGCACCTACTTTTCGACTTGACCGCCATTACTTGGGTCGTGCATTTCCTTTCTCTTGAACAATCTCTGTGCTCTGCTTCTTTCTCATCTCTGTCATTGTATAATCCCTCTTTATTTTTCCTTTTTGTTTTTGATTTTTTTTAACGTATTCCAATACTGGAGAAATTTTCATCGGCAATTCAGGTATATCAGATCTTCATGTTCTGCTTTTTGCTATATGTTTTTGTATTTATTGCTTAATCCATGCTTGTTGTCATGATAAAACCCTATGCATTCCTGAATAATCTTAACCCACTTGCATATCCTAGCTCCATATGTAGAGCCTGATTTCATCCCAGGGCTCATTTGTTTTGTTCTTGTTGAGTTCACCCATCTTGACTTGTTACATTGCTTATCTTTCTCTGCCTGGATCTGAGCTTTATTGGGATTTTATTTCTTGTTACTCTCTGTCGATGACCTTTTGTTGATGAAACCTTTTAAATATACTAATCAATGGCTCATCTGTTTTTAAACGTTTGCAGTTAAGTGTATACAACACCTAAAAACAATAGATGAACACATATTTAGTAAAAGAATAATACATTTGAGATATATTATATACAATAGTAAAAGAATAATTGACAAGCAAATAGATTGAACACATATATGTAGCAAAGTATATAAATTATCAACATCATCCTTTGTATATTTATATTTTCTCTCTCTCTCTCTCTCTCTCTCTCTCTCTGTATATGCATATATATATATGTAAATACATCTGTAAATATATGCACGTATATGGCTAAGGTGATATTTATAAAAAAAAATACATACATACGTGCTTATATATATGTGGCTAAGATGAAATAAGTTACACTTCGAATATGTAGAAGCAACATTTTGATTATTTGTTAAAAACAAAAAGAAAAAGGACGTAATCAATATTATATCATAGATTAAGCTAAAAATGAATTGATTGTGCACAGGACATATTAGGTATTTAGATGAGAAGAGTAAAAGTTTTGGTACAGGAAAACAGTGACATTCTTGTGAAAATGCTAATGGCAGAATAGGGAACAGAGAAATCAGCTTAAATGTGTTGGGTTTACACCCTTGGCTCAGAAATCAAAGAACACAATTGATGAGAGAAAAACACTGTATTAATCACAGAATACAAACAGAGGAGGAGGAGGAGGCTCTAGACACTCTCTCTACTCAATAGAAACTCTCACGAAGAAAAACTCTACACATAATTGCTAGTACACACTTGTTGCTCTTACACTTTGCTACATACTGCTTCATATCAGCTCCACCTATTTATAGATGGAGTTGATCAACAAAAGGAATGCAAGCTCATTCCTTCGGCCATCCCACCCACATGGGTGGGGAATCATTTCCAACTTTTGGCCATCACCCACATGGGTGTGGACTTTCCAACAAAATGGATGTAACGAACTATCGCCTTCTCGTGCAAATGATGTCACTGTCACGTGCCCCTCCCATAGGAGTGGAAAAGATTCAGGCCTACTTGGAGGCATGTTGTTGGGGGAATTGGGAACCCAATTACAGGCCCAACTGAAAAAAAGAAAAAGAAAAAAAAGAAAATGGATCTGATGGAAAACTTTTACATTGGGTCTATTGGCCAGCTAAAAAAGAGAGAAATAAAATAGATGTGATGAAAACCCCTAAACTTTATTAATACAATAATGTCATCTTTGACCAAACCACTAACCTTTCTTTCATTATCCCTATCCTTTCCAATGCTTTTTAGGACCAATATTTAGCTTTTGGGCCAATTTCATACCATTATGTATTCAAGTGTCTTTAATGGCCCCCTAGAGATGTTCAATAGAATTGAAAACAGGATTGCCAAGTCTAGATCCTATAAAGATTGTATCCACAGTTCAGTGGACCCCACCGTACGAGAGAAGGCATTCAGCCGCAATGGCTTTGGATTTAGCAATCCTCATTAAAGATTAAAAAAAAATTGTTGGTCCATTATGGTGCCACGTGTAGCATCTTCAAGCAATCCTTAAATACGCAGTTGTGAACTTGTATTTATGATAGTAATAATCATGTTGGACACTCATATGTCTTATAGCTGTCAACAAATCAATATGGGTACGACATGGCTTATCCTTTACATGGATTAGTATCACGGGGCTGCACTTTGAGCAGGTTTTAGTTCACAAGCTGCCTCATGTAGCGCCTGCCAAGCTCCCTTGACAAGCCTGCCAAGCTCAAGTGTCAAGTAGCAAGCCACAAGATGTTGACAGACAACATGTTGGGGCAAAGTTGTGAAGCAATTACACAGAAAAGGGACAACTATTTACACAGAATTAAGGGAAGAAAAGAGTGCATTTCATTCATTGAAAGTCATTTACAAGGCCTACTACAATGCTTGAAAACAAGGAAATGATTGCTTGGAAGATTACAAAGAAAGTTGGTGGGGGAGGTCGTTGACATGCATACCCCTCTTATAATAGCATTCTGAGCCATTTGTAATCTGCCAAATCTGCCAAGAGGGAACATAGTGTGTGTGTGCAAGGAGTCATAATTGATTCTCATTAAATCCACACTCGTCCAAGTATTCATAGTTTGTTTGTGTCAGATAAGATGAAGTGGTATAGTTAACATCAAAACAAAACTTGCACCAAAGAACAAAGGGAGTTGTTAATGCGAACTAGATACGTGGGGAATTATACTGGCACTCATAGTTTTCTTTTTCTTTTCTGCTTTCCCCCCCCTCCCCTATTTTTACGTTGGCAATTTGTGTTTTCACATGCTGCCCACCTCACAACTAAAACTTGTTTATCGTTTTTTTTCTCTTCATTTTCCTTGTAGGCTTTGGTTCCTATTTGGAGCTTCATTGATATTGCTTGGTTCAAATTTGCAATACTAGCAGATTTGTTTATCCATTTTTGACATATATCTAATAGATCCAATGGTGCCTTCACAGACTGCACATACAGGTTCTTAACCCGTATCGTAAAGCTTTGTTCCATGGCTGCTGTGGAAGTCCAAGGAGCCTCCTCATCAATGCTTCGGTGTTCTTATCATGTTTTCTTGAGTTTCAGGGGCAAAGATACCCGCAAGACCTTTACTGATCACCTTTATACAGCTTTAGTGCATGCAGGAATTCACACGTTTAGAGATGATGATGAACTTGAGATAGGAGAGGATATTGAATCAAACCTATATAAGGCAATCCAAGAGTCAAGGATTTCAATAATTGTCTTGTCAAAAGACTATGCATCTTCTAAGTGGTGCCTTAATGAACTTGTGAAGATACTTGAACGCAAGAGAAGTGTCAATCATATAATACTGCCTATATTCTACCATGTGGATCCATACCATGTGAAGAACCAAACAGGGAATTTTGCAGAAGCATTTGCAAAACACGAGGAGGGATTTGAGGCAGAGACCTTAGATAGAAAACAGGAAGGGCTCGCAAAGGTCGAGACATGGAGGGCGGCTCTTAGAGAGGTTGCAGATTTTCCAGGGATGGTCTTAGAAGATGGGTAATTTCCTCTAATTCATTTATAGGCAGATAGAAGTTATTCAATATATTGGTATTTTAGATGCTTATATTACCCACACCCTACCTCATATTTCTTGATTAAAATTTTTCAAACTAGGTAGAATAGTACTAAAACGTATTGGCATTTTCTATTTTCTCTTTAAATTTTTTTGAATGTAATTTAGAAAGCCTCTTAAAATGCTTTATACAATTTAGAAAATTAATAACATAATTTGATTAAGCCAAAACTAATGCAGTTATTGGACAATAAGATTGGTCAACAAGTGGATATGTTACTCATCTAAAAAATTCAGTAATGGGTTACTCATCTATAGTTTTAAAAACAATTAGAGAAGGTGTAATTTGAATACGAATACTCATCAATAGTTTTAAAAACAATTGGAGAAGGTGTAATTTGAATGTTTCATATCGTCAACAGAATAGTGTTCAGAACCTTGTAAATGGCTTAATAAGGAAAGAAGTTTCTAATAACCTTTTTCAAACCTTCGCTTATTCATTTTTCCTATTTTTTTGGAAAATTTTCACTGATCCTTCCTCCAGTGAATACATAATGAACTAAGTTGATAATTGAAATATATCCATAATTCTCTTATTTATAATAAAAATGAAAAGAACTCCCTTGGAATGACTCTTGCTCACTTCTTTTCTTCTTCTCCCTATCCTTAAGTATTTTCTT
>BRYF01000008.1:18447500-18455000 GCA_030159135.1 Actinidia polygama
CTTGGCACTATTAAACTGCAGTTCATTGAAAGTGGTCACAAATCTACCAAACCTGTTGAAATCACTGGAATTGATGATACATGAATGCCCCAACCTAGTTGAAGTTCAAGGATTGTTCAAGTTAGTACCCATTGTAAATGTCGACGCAGAAATGATAAACAAGTTGGGCTTGTTCAACTTGGAAATCGAAGGAAAAGTCGAGGTGGACTTGTTTAATAACTTGACATTGACAAAAATGAAATTTCCCCTCCAGGTATTCTCTCTCTCTCTCTCTCTCTCTCTCTCTCTCTCACACACACACACACACACACACACACACACAAGCATGCATGCACGTGTTAGTGCTAAATACTTTGAACTCCATGGCACAGGGACTGTATGAATTTAATATATTCAGCATTTCTCTTCCGGGAAATGAGGTTCCAAAGTGGTTCAACATTAAGAGTATAGGGTCCTCGATTTGTTTTAATGTGCTGCCACTTCCTAATCTCAAGATCAAAGGCTTGAATATTTGTGTTGTATATGAAAATGCCAATGCTAAAGCCAATAAAAGTTCCGAGGATCCAAGAAATAAGAACTGGGATGAATTTTACATTAAAACCAGTAATAAGACAAAAGATTTGAAGTGGACCTATAGCCCAACATTTGCAGGCTTTCCAAAAGACGATGAAGACATGATATGGTTAAGCCATTGGAACATTGGGAATCAGTTGGAAGACGGTGATGAAGTGGATGTTTCAGTGTTTCTATATTCTCGTTTTCAGCTGAAAGAGTTTGGCATTCATGTTGTATATGAACAACAAGAGAAGGGTACCCAACAGGATGCCTATCCTTCTTGTCAAGATGTCATTGATCAAGATTTGTCAGCATATCAGGTGAGGGCGGGCAGGTACTTCCTCTGCCATCATGATTTTGATATCTATCATGATTGCCCAAATGATGAGGACTGGACTACCCAGGGTTGGTATGACTTCTTATTTGGAGACTCTTGGACTAGTGAAGTTCGTAGATAACTTTTTCAGTTACCCAAGTTATTAAGTAATAAGATATGACAGTATCCTAGGTGTAGTGATGCTAGAGGTTACTATGAGGCAGATGCCAGGGTTTGAAAGAGACGAAAGAGATTGGGAAAAAAAATTATGCGGTGGCCTTTGCAGATGATAACAGTCATATGGGCATGCAGAACAGCAAAAGCATTCGCAATGGTGGTTCCAGCGCGTGAACATGGTTTGATATGCCTTGAATCTGTTGTATTTGTCAAACCATGAATCTGTTGTATTTGCAGATTGATCTTTTTTTTCGTTTCATATGCCTTGCAATCAGTGTGAGTCTGTCTTATTTTTAATTAATTTTTTTACTCAAGTACTGGTTTGTCACGATATTAACCCACCCTTGTATATGTTAGAAAAATTACTTGTGGGTATGGCGGGTATGGTGGTGTCTTCAAATACAATACACTTTAAGGCGCGTTACTATGTCGCTTTCCTAAAGACAGTATTTGCCCCCACCAGATGGTGTGCACGGGTTACAGTAAATCTGCTTTCAAGATACAATAAAACACGAACTCTAGGTTCTTACTGTTCTTGTTTGCACAATCAGAACAATCAGGATATTTGCCTTTTGTAATAAGAGAACCAGGAACCTCTAAGATTTTGTTTCTATAAGTAATTCGTCTTTCTTCTCTCAAGTTTTCTATGTTTTCTGATATTTTTCATAATCTAAAATCGTCCAAAGGGTGACTATTTATAGGCCATTACGTACCCTTTCAATCATAACCATTCGCGAACAGTTGTGATCGTTGGATCATTCCGTACAGTGGCAATTTTATAGATTTAACCTGTTAGATCATGTTGTTATGATCAACGGTTGAGATTGCAGCGCTTCTAACCATTCCGTCCTTTTGGTCCACGCGTACGCCATGTCATCGCCAACGATCATGTGATCTGACCGCCACGCAAGCGCCCATGTCATCACCAACGGGCACGTGAGTGCCACTTGTCGCCAAGTAGCAATAAGAAAGGGCGCTTAGCTCGCGTCGATGTGCTAAGTGCGCTATCAAAGTGCTACATTGCAGCCACACAGTCCACTGCCACGCTCACGCACGCGCGTGACGGGGGTACGGATGCGAGTCATGGTGCGAAGCACTGGCTTCGCCGGTTTATAGTGCTTTGCACCATAATATATTATAGTGTTATACACCATAACATAGCCTCTTTAGATCCAAACATATTTAATACTTAAAGTATCTTTCTATATATAAAGGAGAGAGACTTTACTTATCTAACCAATGTGGGACAAAATTCACATACAAAATTTGAGCATTCTAAAGAAATAATAAAGCTTTTCAAAAAACCCAAAAATACTAACTCCTCATCTGTGACACTGTTATAGATGGCATTCATAGCTTTACTATTTCACCTACAACTATCAAAATCAGTTTTATTCCACAACGTGGTTGATTTTAAATTCGTTTCAGTTCTAGTTGTGATTGTGGGTGGTGTCCAGCCATTAACTACAGCAAACCAAACATGTTCATCGATTGACTTAAGAAAATCTCTCATTTTTGCTTTCCAATAAGGATAGTTGGTTCCATCAAGCAATGGAGGTCTAACAGTAGAACTACCCGAAAAATCCATAGATTTAGGCTATCAGAATCTCATTCTTTCAAAAATCAAAAATTTTTGAGTGTCCTACTCTGATACCAATTGACAAACCCTAGTCTTTGTCTATGGTTTATCCAAGAATCTAAAACTACAATTTTAAATCAAAAATATTTTGGCTATGAGCAATATTGAATGATCCAAGACAAAAAAAGAAGCAAACCAATAAACCAAGAAGAACATAAGATTTTTACCTTGAAAACTCTTAAATGAGAGAAAAATCACGTATTCACTTTTTCGGACAAAGATCATGCACTATCACCAATGTTTAGACGGTTACAAGACTCTTACAATCAAACCTATCAACTCTATGATCTAATGACTGTGTAGATCTAGCTCGTATCCACGATTCACCGTCTCCGTGCTTGATCACCGTTTAGATCACCTTAGAACGGATTTCACACCTTGAACTCCTTCAAGGATTTCAATTTGGTTGAAGATGATTTGCGCTAAGATCTGTTTCTAAGCTTTTCGGATGATAGAGAACACTTTTCTCTAGGTTATATTGATAGATACGGCTCATATATCATGTTTGGAGTGTATTAGACATTTTATATCTGTCCCAAAACCCTAAAAAGCTGATTTTCGACGTTGCAAGACTTTCCCATCTTGCTTCACGAGGATCCCGCGAGATCCCGCGAATTCTATGACAATTTGCAAGCTCTCAGCATCTTCGTATTTTGGCCATAACTACTTACTTTGATATTCGATTGAGCTGATTTTTAGTGCTTTGGAAAGAAGACTTCAAGGGTTACAACTTTGCCTCTAATGAGCTTTGGCTGAATCGATCTCTAAAGTGGTCAAAATCAAGCTTGAAAAGTTTTTAGTCATTTCCAATGAATCATATAAGTCTCTCTTAGCAAGAGAGCTTGCATGAATATACTTGAAAATCTTTTTGGATGCTTGAAAATCTTCCCGAATGCTTGAAGAACTTCTTCGAATGTTTGTGATTGATACATCAAATCCCCGAATTATATTAAATACGAAGTGTCACGAAATCTCGCCAATCACACAACCTTACACATTTTTCCTTTTTGAGCTTGTTTGCTCCTTCTTAGTTTAACATGCTTCACAGATTCATTATCCTCATCAGAGACTTGCATAGGCTCATTGTCTTCTCCGGACATCAAATATAATGGATCCAAGTCTTTTTTAGACTCCAAATTCTTACTTGACTTGAACCTTGGAATTCTATCAAATTTATTTTCATAAAATATTGCATTTCGACATTCAATAATAGTGTACACATAGGCTTTACTTTCCTATTTTGTGTTTGGAAAAATACAAATTCAAGTAAAGATGATGTACGTTCGACTTTAAGAAATGGCATTCTAGTTATATTAGTTTATATGTCAATCTACATTTATCTATCATGTCAATCTCTTTCCTAGTGCTGATATGACCTAATCTAATATGCCATAAAAAGAGAGAATCAAGCATCTAAGAAGAAACAATTGTATTGATATTATGTTTGAACATGCCCTCATACAAATATCCCTTACTAACAAATGTACCATTTTTAGACAGAATAAACATGTTTGACTCAAACACTAACTTGAAGCCATCCTTATTAAGCAGGCTTCCAGATATAAGATTTTTTTTAATATCTGGTACATGATACACATCAGTAAGCGTCAAAGTCTTGCTAGAAGTGAATTGTAAATCCACTTTGCCTTTTTCCTTCACACTGCAGTTGACGAGTTTTTCATGTAGAGAACAGTGCCATCTTTAACTGAATCATATTTAGTATAGAACTTCTTGTCATTGCACACATGCCTTGTCGCACCTGAGTTGATCAACCAATTTCCAGCATCCTCGAGAACATTGATTTCGGAAGCAACATCAACGAATTTGGAATTCTTTGCCTCTAATGCTCCTAGTTTTTCACCAGTGTTCTGCCTTTTAAGGGCTTGCCAATCTATTTTGATGTGCCCAAGTTTGCCACAATGCCAGCAACCTGCAATTGTAGGGTAATGTGTCCTTTCTCCAGGACCATAGCGACTTTGAAACTTCCGCTTATGATTTTGCTTGTTGGATCCGGAACCTGCCTCCACCACATGACCTTTAGAGGAATCATCCTTACTCTCGTGACATCTAGTCTCCTCTTCCCCCGAAGGTGTTGAGCCAATTGTTCAAGAGTAAATTCATCGGTTTTGTGTTTGAGTTTTTTCTATGATGATGAAAGTTTATCAATTACAGAAGATACAACAATTGATTCATCCATATTCATATTTTGAATTTTAAACTGATTGAGAATATGTTGTATCTCATGTAATTGATCAATGGCAGGATTATTATCAATCATGCGATAATTCATAAATTGACTAACAAGAAATTTCTTATTTGTCGCATCATCAGTCAGATAGTTCGCATGCAGGGCATCCCAAAGTTCTTTTGTTGTCTCTGAATTTTAGTAAACATCAAACAAGGCGTCGGATAAAGCGTTCAGAATATGTCCTCGGCAAATGTAGTCATCATTCTCCCATTTAATTCTGCCTCGAGTCTGCTCCAATATTTCATCATCTTGCTCTTCTGGACTTGGTGTGGTCAGAACATAGACCACTTTTAGTGTAGTGAGGAGAAAATGTATCTTCTTCTCCCAACGTCTGAAATTGCCCCCATCGAACCGATTCAGTTTGACAAAATCTTGTGTCATTCTGTGTATAAACATCGCCATTGCAAAAATACTACTTGTGGGTATGGCGGTGTCTTCAAATACAGTACACTTTAAGACACGTTACTATGTCGCTTTCCTAAAGATAGTATTTGCCCCTACCAGATGGTGTGCACTGGTTAAAGCAAATATGCCTTCAAGATATAATGAAGCACGTACTCTAGGTACTTACTGTTCTTGTTTGCACAATCAGAAAAGTCAGGATATCTGCTTTTTGTAATAAGAGAACCAGGAACCTCTAAGATTTTGTTTTTACAGAATAACAAAATCTTAGAATGAATATTCAAAAAATGAATAAATAATTCGTCTTTCTTCTCTCAAGTTTTCTATGTTTTCTGATATTTTTCATAATCTAAAATCGTCTAAAGGGTGGATTATTTATAGGCTATTACGCACCTTTCAATCACAACCATTCACGAACAGTTGTGACCGTTGGATCATTCTGTACAGTCGCAATTTTATAGATTTAACCTGTTAGATCACGCTATTACGATCAAAGATCGTAGCTCTTCTAACATTGTGTCATTTGGTCCACGCGTACGCCACGTTATCGCCAACGGTCATGTGATCTGACCGCCAAGCAAGCGCCCATATCATCATGTGCAAAGTGCGCCATCAAAGCGCCACATTGCAGCCACACAGCCCACTGCCACGCTCACGCACGCGCGGGTGCAGGTCATGGTGTGAAGCACCGGCTTTGGCGGTTTATGGTGCTCCGCACCATAGCATAGCCCATTTAGATCCAAACATATTTAATACTTAAAGTATCTTTCTATCTATAAAGAAGAGAAACTTTACTTATCTAACCAATGTGGGACAAAATTCACGTACAAAATTTGATTCTAAAGGAAATCCCCCAAAACAGTAACACCATTTATGTATATTTATGAGCCATTATACATGCACTTCTGAATTGTTTTTATTGAAATGGCTTTTGGAATCATATTTGTCATGAGGCAGGGCAGAAAATAAATCTTCTCAAATCTGAATTGTTTTTCAGCCCTAATATGCACGCGGTTCGGCGTCAATTTCTTTCTGAATTGTAAAAACCCAGGTTCTCTCAAGGATTTTACTCAGAAAAAGAAACTATTTTTAGGGGTTTGGAGCGAAAAATCTCCTTTAAGTTGCAAAGATGGGGCTAATTTCCTTGACAGGCCCGATTTTTTAACTTTATTCCCCGAATGGGGTGTCTTTTAACTTAATTCCCAAACCCGTGTAAAGCGCCATTTCAAATGACGCTTTTAATGAAAACGCCATTTCAAATGGCGTTTTCACTGTTCACAAATACAACGTATATACGGTGGAATAAAAGCGAATAAAAACGCTCTTTGAAATTTAAAAACGCTATTTGAAATGGCGCTTTTAAAAACGCTATTTCAAATAGCGCTTTTAAAAACGCTATAAACGATGTGGTCCATCTTAATAAATATTAAAAGAATGATATAATGTTAACAAAAGTGACTTGGGATGAGTGGTCAAGGCAAGCATGATAAATTTCTATCAACTCTTCATTCTAGAGTTCAAATCTCATTGGTAGCTTTAGCTATGTTTTTTTTTTACCTACTAACAAAACAAACTCTTATATTTTAACCTTTTTATTTAAACATTTGTATTAATATCATTTAGGATAGAGCCAATATATAATATTATTTGTATTAAATTATTATATAACTCTGAATATATAATTTATATAATTTTTTATTTCTTTTCATTTGTAAATGATATAAATTTAGGGTAAAGCGAAAAAAAATTATAAATGATATAAATTATATATTCGGACTTATATAATAATTTAATACAAATAATATTATATATTGTTTATAATTTTATGGAGTTTATTATATATTGTTTATATATAAACAAATGTTTAAATGAAAAAGTTAAAATATAAGAGGTTTGTTTTGTTAATAGGTAAAAAAAAAATATAACTAAAGCTACCAATAAGATTTGAACTCTGGAATAAAGAGTTGATAGGAACTTATCAAGCTTGCCTTGACCACTCATCCCAAGTCACTTTTGTTAATATTATATCATTCTTTTAATATTTATTAAGATGGACCACATCGTTTATAGCGTTTTTAAAAGCGCTATTTGAAATAGCGTTTTTAAAAGTGCCATTTCAAATAGCGTTTTTAAATTTCAAATAGCGTTTTTATTCGCTTTTAT
>BRYF01000008.1:18475000-18480000 GCA_030159135.1 Actinidia polygama
ACATTTAAGGAGTCTTTCAAATAGGCACATGATGCCTCTAAACCCCATTATGGTTCTCGAGATATTTGATTGCTGAGGTATTGATTTCATGGGACCCTTTCCTAGTTCGTTTGGTTACCTTTACATTCTTGTGGCCATAGAATGTGTCTAAATGGGTTGAGGCCATTGCCTCTCGCACCAGTGATCACTGTGTGGTGGTCCGGTTCTTAAAAGAGCATATCTCTTCATGCTTTGGTATGCCACATGCTATCATTAGCGATGGTGGTTCCCATTTTTGCAATAGACCTATTGGATTGTTAATGAGAAAGTATGGGGTTATTCATAAGGTTAGTACACCTTATCATACCCAAACTAGGCCGCTAATTCGCGTTTTTTTGATTTTGTGTTGCTATTTTCTATAGTTTTTTCTTTGTGACCAGCAGACGTTAAAGAACTGGATAAAGTTATGTCTTCAACTAGTAATTATATTGTGACTTCGTATATAGATGATCGAGTGCTTACATTTGCATGTTGCATCTATCGCATATTTCCATTTGGTATCCGGGGCGAGATAGTTCGTCGTGCAAAGATGGTGAGGAGAGTTGAGCTCCATGAGGAACAACCTCAACCTCTCACTGGTCGCAGTACTCTGGCCTGTAAGAGAAGAGCAAATGTACTAAATAGGTGTCACCGTTGTGCTAGACACACGTGTGTGGATAAAAATTGTAAAGGGAGTAACCGACTAATGTCAGGGAATCAAATGGTTTACCTAGATATTATTAAAGGGCGAGTAGATGTTGAGGCATTGAGACGCCTTGGAATCATCAGAACGGTAGACTATCTTGATTTTGATGTCAAAAGTCTGGCTCGACTTTGTAATAATTATTCCTCTTAGGGTGTTTTAGGCTGTGAGTGTTTATTTTCTGTGTTTATGTTTATCTGTAAATATGACTAACAGTTATTTTTGCAGATGTTTTGTATATTTCAACAACAACAACAAAAAACAAATAATAAGAAAATCATCTTTTTAATACAATTGCAAGATTTTATCTTAACGCATAAAACGAGGATATTTTATATCATTGATTATCATATGATGATAAGTTTAGTATTTTTACATATTGTATAGTTTCATCCTTACAAAAGTGGAGATTATTCACCAAGTGAGCTTTAAAGCCAATCACGCCTTTCGGAGTGTTTACATCTGCTCTTGATAAATGTTTTCAACATCAATTATTCAATAGTTCCATTATACTTGTATTTGACTCAATTGTTTGAATTTCTATGGTAATTGAATATATTGAATTCTTAGAATTTTGAGCTGTTGTGCACTTTCATAAATGAATTGAGGCAATCTTTGATCTTTTGAGCCACAGATTTCTTACTTGACATAATTCCCTTGGAACCATCTTTAAGCCTATTTTTTTTTGTCTCTTGCTACATATATCATTGCTAAAGTTGCATCCCTAAAAAAAAAACAAGTATCTTCACTTGTTCAAGTTGAATTCAGAATTGGGTTGTTCTATTTGCAAAGTTTAGCACGGAAGAAAGAAAAAAAAACAAATGAAAAAGGGGAGTAGAAAAGAAGGAAAGAAAGAAAGAAAGAAAAAAGCAGCAGCAGCAGAAGAGGTTGTTTGTTGGGAAAAAAAAATCAATTGAAATTATGGTTGTCTCTTTTGATTTTACATTACATTTACTCTTTTGCAAGGACAACCTGTGTGAGATGCCTATGTTCTTTCTTACTTCTGAGAGAATATTCAGTGAGGTTGAATCAAAGCTTAAAGGATGTACCCGTGTTTTTATGTTGTAATACTTTTCTTATCATGTAATGATCACACACACACACACACACACAAAAGCCTCTCATATGTTGTTCCAAGACATTATCTTGCTTGTGTATTAAAGAGTAGGATAGACAGAACATGCTTGTGTTTTGATACATGTCATACTTTATCCTCATAATCCTCAGTTGCAGGTCCATTTTGATGTTTGTGGGTACCATCACTGGAAACCCTCAAGAGACATCACTCGTCCACTAGGGGTAACCTAGAGGTTTAAAGGCTTAGTGCATATGCAAAATGCACTCGTGATCCCTATGAAAGCGGAGCATATCTTTTTAAGCGTGTTTTCTTTGTTTTGCTAGGGACTAGAAAAAGCAAGTTGGTGTGTGTGATTAATTGTAAAAATGTAATTACAAGTTCCTAATTTATGTTTGTTAGCATTAAAATAATTATAAATAGTTTTAATTAATTTACTTTTAATCCTAATAAATTTTGTTCAGCATTTTGTAAGCTTTTATATAAAATGGGAGCAAACTCACATGGAAAGAAAGGAGTATTCATTGATTGGAGCCCACCCACATGGGCAAACATCCATTTTTCAACTCCACCACCAAAACAAGCAAGGCATGTTTTCACTTTTAGATAAAAGAGGGAGCAAACTCACATGGAAATTCACATGAAAAGATGGAAATTGACATGGAAAGATGGCAACTCACAAGGAAATTGACATGGAAAGAAGACAAAAGATAAGTAGAGGAAGGAGAATAGCGCAAGTGTGAGGGACCTAACAGCGGCAGAGGCAATTTCCCCTCAAAAGTCCTTCCTTCTTGATATGTTTTGTTTAAACCTACCATGATTGGTATCAATAGTTTGATGTTTTCTAGCTGTTGTTTTCTCGATCATTTTGAATTTTAACAGTGGTGACTTTAGGTGACATTCTGCTATGCAGATCACCAAATGATGAAAGGAATGGATTCATCTTATATCAATAAACTTCATTTTCAAAACCTTTGTATTCGCTTTTCCCTTCCCCGTTCTGTTGTTGGATAATTAGCCTGCATATTCAAATTTTACAGTCCCTGTCTTTCATCTTTTTGTTTTTTGTTTGGGTGTTTATCACTACTAGTAATCCTCTTGGTTTTTGGGTGGCTTTCCCCAAGCAACGGCCGTGCTAAGATAATCCTATTGCTGTGAATGATGATTAACAGCAATGACAGAGGGACGCAACATTTGTTCTGTGTCACTTGCAAACTTAGGGAAGTCAAGAATCATTTTTCAGTTCCAATTCCATTGGACAAGGGATGGTTGACATTAGAAGCTGTTTGGCCAAAAAAAAAAAGAAATTGGCAAAGCAGAGTGCCTATCTGTGGGTGCACCCCATGCTCATAGGACGCCTAAGATCTACATACTTTGATAAAATTCAAAGAACATCATCAATAAAATCAAGGGGTAGAAGTATGAAGTTCTGTCAATTGCAGGTAGAACTAGAACAGCCAAGGCTACGGCATGGGCTACTATTGGATTTGTGTCTTTCTACATCTACTTTCAACCTCCTCAATCCTTTTCTCCAACTCAAATATCTAAGAGAACTAGAAATTTTGGTGGGCAATCTTATATTCAGCTACCTATTCTCTCTTTCTTAGGGCCTGGAATATTCTTGTAAACCCAAAGAAGATGGTGGTTTCAGATTTTTTAGATTACGGATACTAACCGTGCTTGGGCCAATAATAATAATAATAATAATAATAATAATGCCGACCCTTTATCTGGATTGGCTCAAACACAGCCAGATTCTTGACATCATTGTTTATATATATGAATAATTAAACATGAGGACATGCAGAGAAATGGAAGCCTTGGAAATATTGAGTTTAAGCCAAAAACACAGCCAGATTGTTGACATAATAGTCTGATATTATACTTCATTGAGTTTTGTTCCAGGGAAGGTGTATATGCAATTTCAACACCTTCATGCCTTAAAAAATTATATGTTCTCTTCACTTGGCCTCATGGCAATGCCATGAATCAACACCATTGGTTTTTTTTTTTTAACTGAATTTCTTTGACTTCTGATATTTTCTCAATTATTAATTTCTTCTACAAATTATCTGTCTCTCTATCAAAATATACACATTGACATCTTCCATAGTTGAGCCTTTTGCAGTTCATATGCATTCCTGAGTCCTTATTGATCTCTTACAGCATTGTTAAATGGCTGTTGTGACATCCCAAGAAGCCTCCTCTGCCACTCCCGCAGCTTATCACATTTTCTTGAGCTTCAAAGGCGATTGTAACATCATGTAATTGGATTGTAACATCATGTAATTGGCTAAGTTTTGTGATGAGTCTTATTTCTTGTAATTTAGGATGTTGAGGTATCTATCACAAGCATGTGGGATGTTCGTAATGCCTATTCATTTGAGCTCGTGCTAAGAGTCTTGAATGATACATAAAGTAGTTGATTTTGGACTTCAATGGATGTCGATGGAAGAAACGGATTGGGTGTAGTTGATTTTGGATTTCGATGGACGTTGATGGATGTCGATACCTCTCAGATGGAAGAAACAGTGAGTACCCTATCTAGCAGGTTCACTGGACCTCGCGGCCGCGAGATGCGCGAGATTCTAAACCTAGGGAAGCACACCGCCGGTTCTTTTGACCTACCTATATATTGTGGCACGTCTTGCAATGTCCATTAAGTGAGCCGCCATTAAGAATACACAAGAGAGAACATGTCCAAAGATCTAGAGAGCTCACGATAGATTCTTAGCAACAAATCATCTTCAATTCCATTGAAGAAAACTGAATTCTTGAAAGAGTTCAAGACGCGAAATCCGTACTAAGGGGATCTATACGGTGGTCAAACATAGCAACTGTACATCTAGGAGTCGAGCAAGTTCTAGTCAACCTAGTGATCAAGGAGTCGATTGGGGATTAGGTTGTAAGTGATCTTGTACCTGTTGACAGTAGTTTTAGTGCATGATCTTTGTCCGGCAAAGGGGACACGTGATTTTTTCCCCAGTTTGGATTTCCACGACAAAAGTCTCGTGTGTCAATTGCGTGATTGGTTTGTTTTTTCACTTATCATGGGCATACGTTGAGATTGCACTTAGCCATAGTCATAACTATCATAGTATTGTATCAATACTCATTCTATAACAAAGCTATAGATAAGACTAGGTTTTTCAATTGGTATCAGAGCAGGACAGTCATTTTTTTTTTATTTTTTTAAAGAGTGAG
>BRYF01000008.1:18485000-18502500 GCA_030159135.1 Actinidia polygama
TTGGATTCAGATGCAATATCCGTGCCTGGTTTAATAATTTCAAAAAATTGCAGTTACTTCTGTTGTGTGGATGGCGACGTTAAGACTCCTATAAATTTCAATCCTACTCTCTATATGAGGATTGAGCATAACTTGTTCCTTAATTTGTTCCCAGTTTTCTGGTGTTGTCTAGAAAGCTAAACATTCTATTTCACAGAATATGTCAAGAAAGTATTGACATATAGCTTGATCTGCCCTTCTCCAAATTTTGTCAAGGAGTCATAACAACACTACCCCTAAACTATGACTCGATATCACTAAGCACCCCTAAACTCTAAAACATATACCACTTATTTGTATCAATTAACACTTTTACTTAGCAATCCGTTAAGTAAATTGATGTAAAATTGTTATGTGGCTTGCACATCTTCACAGAAGTATGATTTTATATTTAAATGCCCCTTGAAATGACATGTAAATTCAATAGGTATTTCAGTCATTAGACAATTATTACAAAAAGAGAAGATCAATTTAGGTATAAAATCATACTTTTGTAAATATGTGTAAATCAAATGACAGTTTTTCCTCTACTCTCCCAACAGATTGCTAAGAGAATGTGTTAATTGATACAAATTGGTAATGTCAAGTTTTAAAGTTTAGGGAGACTTAGTAATACTGAGTAATAGCTTAGGGGTGTTGTTATAATTACCCCTTTTGACAAATATGAAATTTGATGGCTCATTCAAATCAGATTCTAGTGTGTTGGTGGCGCGGTCAAATCAGATTCTAGTGTGCAACAGTTAGAATATATGTATGTACTTGATTTGGTCCAAGTAACATTACCTTCAAACATAGATGTAATGCAATCCACTTGTAATTAGATAGCTCAACTCACTATAAAAGATGAGCACTTTTCATACGTGGGTAAAAAAGTAAAAAGACATGTTATACAAGTAGAATTTTTGTATGGTGATACCATTGAACCATTTAGCAATTATGCCTCTTAGATTTAAATTCTGTGGTATGAGACCCATCAAATAAAAAAAGGATAAAATTAGTAATGAATGTAGTACCCAAAAATATAGGAGTTGCTTTCTCACTAAAATTTTTTTCTTCTAAACTACAAGGACAAAACAAAATTACTGAATTTGGGAGTGCAAAGGTAAATTACTTTGGTTTTGGAGGAACAATATAACTATTTTTATTATAAATACTCTAAATTATGTAGGGACTAAGGAAAATTTTCAAAACTTTATGGGGGGCTAATACACTTAATTCATCATAACTACTGAAAAATATATAGGATATAGGATAATTCTTCAAAACTGAGGGGGGCCGTGACCCCCCGCTCGCCCCTTGTGCATCCGCCACTGCAAGTAAGCTCGTTGGGAAGGGACTGATTACTAGAGGCACCTTTGGTTCTGTTAATAAGCGTGTTTATGATGGAAATGACGTTAATTGCAGGTAAAAAAATGTGTGGTGTAATTTTCTCATTCTTCGAATTTAATGGTCTTTGATTCACCTGCTAAATCGTGTTAAAATCTTGAACTTTCTGGGGTTCAACTTATGCAACAATCCTCTTCATGCTTAGGAGCAATTGTGTTAGTTAGTCTTAAACCCTGAAACACTAGTAACTTCATACGGACGTTACTTCTACAGTAATCTGTATTTTTTTGGTGAAAAATCTATCTAAGCAATTTTCATGGGGCAAACAAAGCCTTGATGAATGCATTTCTCATGGGAAATCAAATCTATGAGCCAAATTAAGAATTACTGTTTCAGGCAGAATTCAATATCCTGTGAAGACATTATATATATATATGTACAGATAAATGTAAACGTACAAGAAAATATTACCCAAAACTATATATACAGATAATATTTATTCAATCAGTGTCTAAGTCATGTTGATTGGCATTGCATTTAAAAGGGGTGGGTTTTGGGTTAAAGGTTTTGATTCTACCATTGGGCCTAAACAAGGGGAAAAGGAAACAATTCAATGTAAGGATTTTGCTAACATCAGCGCCGATTTTGCTAGCATCAGCCTGGCTGATGCTAGACAGCCTCTTAATGTAATAAGCTTGTGAAGCCAAGTTTAGGCATCACAGTACTACGTTCACCATCCTTACCTGAAGACAGGCATCCCATGCTGATGAACATGGAGCTTACTGCTTAGTGCACAGAAAATAGCCGATCCCCACAAAAAGATCATAATGAAAAATTGAACCACTCTGCCTTATAAAATCTGAAAACCAACCATGAATATCATTCAAATAGACTCATTTACACAGAGTCAAATGATTAAACTTCCACTTCACATCTTAGTTTCTCCAGATTACGAGCACTTTAGACTATCTTGCTTCAATTTTTATAAAGTAGATGCTAGTAAGCCTCTCATTTAAAATGCAAACGAGTACATAAAAGTCAACTATCACAATGCAATAACAGTGACAAGTTAGGAGCTAGAGGTTCAGTCTTACCTCTATGCAGCTGTGCAACACGGCGGCTCATTAATAACACAGAACTGGTCTAGTTCTGAATATGAACGGATATTTTACTAAGATTAAAAGAGTAAAAAAAACAACACAAAAACTAAAAGAAATCTACTATTTTTACAAATTACTCTCCAACACATTTTTCGTAATTTCTTAGCAACATCATTTACCACGACGACAGAAATAAGCATGCATGGTCACATTCATAGCTAAAGTTTGAGTTTTAACCTTTAGCAGAGCAGATAGAAGTTTCTACACCCAACACAAACAGCAATCCAACATCTTCAAAGAAATCAAGACAAGCAGTAAATACTTTAGAAAAATTAGCCAAGCAGCCATCAAGGTCCACTTGAGTATAGATCATTGATTTATAACTCAAGCCACCAGTTCCACCGGTATCTGAGATCAGGCTCCTTAGCTTCAAAAGAGAAATTCATTCTTCTGCCACAAGGGTCTTCAAGGAGTTTCCACCACCTACCACGCACAGATAAATGGAAAATATGACAAGCAATCTCACATTCTTTGTATCATAATGAGACTAATAAAATGCACTATCCCAAGTGGCAATATTCAATATTAATCGGGAGCCTAATCTTTGCTAACTTGCTTGTGATAATAAGTCTCGTGAAAAAGAGTAGTTACAAAATGGGATGCATCTATCATCTTTAGGGAGAAAAAAAATCATCATCTGCCAGAACAACACATAGGCTGAGGGGGTAAACATGATGTGCAATAGTTGTAGGGTGTCAAATTTTGCATTTGCACTAGTCGCAGCAAAATGCAGCAGCACAAATGAATTAAGAAAACGAAGAAGAAAAAGAAATTTAGTGAACATTTTGAATATCCCCACAACCTTGTGGGCCCCTTCACTGGTTACTATTCTCATAGATAGGTGCCGTTGAAAGGGTTGACAATGGAGGTTCAACAAATGTTGTTATGGAGAAATTAGTAATTCCATTATGTATAAACCATAAATAAATGAGAAATTACCTGGCCATTAAGATATATAGCTTTCAACCTTGCCTTGAAAGTTGAAGTTATTCTAGCCTTTGGTTAATTGAGCCATCAAATCGCCGTCCCTTCTAAGCGGGATAAACATGTGAGCCAAATATTCTTGATGATCACTGCTCAGGTTTGATTCATGCCACATTAATTCATCCCACCATTCAGTCTCTCCTTTGATTACCTTCAAATATTTACTGGAAACTTCCGTACTAGAAAGCATCTTGAGTTTTGGACAATAAAAGACAATCATACTTTCTAATTTAGGAGCGATGCATAGTCCACTGGAGATGGTGACCAATTCAGGTAGTCCAAGAAGTGATATCTTCTTCAAGCTAGCGAGAAAATAACCTGATTTCAAGTTAGAACATTCAAGACTTACTAAGCTGGTGATTTTGGGGCAGACTTCAACCATAAGTTCTTCCAAGTTATCCAAATTTCCAAGCATGTCGAGTGTGAAAATGGTAGTCAAACTAGGGCACGTATGTAAGGCCAAGGACTTCAGATTAGACAGACACCCCTTCATAATTGGCCCTTTACAAATACTCTCCATGTTCTTCATGTAGAGAATACGCAAATATTGTAGCGACCCGAGTATAAATTCTTCATCAAAATCCAAGTGACGTTCAGATTCATCACTATCATCTTCCTCACAGCCTCCTTGGTTTTTCTGTTTAGCATCAATGATGGCCTGAAGCTCGTTACATTCCACCAACAAACAAAATTTCAGCTTATCCATATTTTGAAGCCCGAACTCAGATATATATTTAGTAGTCCAATGGCGTTCTAGGAAAAAAGCATTCGCATGTTTGAGTGCCTTGCTAATTTCAGTTGGTATGCCTTCACCATTTATATACTTCAAGCTTTTCTCCAAATTATCAAATTCCTCTTCAATCTTATGTGGTACACGAGATATGAAGCGTTGTTTATGACGACCAACAATAAATCTGAAGTGTGTTAAAGCTGGATATATGAGTGATGTACTGTCCCATCTGAGGTCTTCCAATAATTCAACAATAGGTATATATAGTTTGAGAATTCTCAATTTTTTTAAGCTACACAGTTCATTTATAATAGCTTTCACTTCAACATCCCACCAATCACTATCTGGATGCACGTCAATGCTTAATTCATTCAATTGAGAGAGATTTGGCAAGGCTGCCCTTGGGATTATTGTGTTTACCTCCATATTTTGTTTGCAGAGATCTGCACATTCATTGAAGGACACCTTCAAGCTTGTCAAATTTATAATCTTTTCAATTTCCTTAGGTAGATTCATGATCTCAGTTCCTTGAAGATCAAAAACCTCAAGATTCGTAAGAGCTCCAATTTCAGGTGGTAATTCCATCAAGAGATCACAACCCCTCAAGAAGAATTCTCGGAGGGCACCCAATTTGGAAATAGATTTTGGCAAGGACTGTATGTTGGTATATGACAAATCCAGAACTTCGAGGACAGGCATGCACTCAAAGAATGAAGGGGGAATCACCATTAAGTCATAGTTCCCTTGTAAGAACAATTTTACCAAAAAAGGACAGTTTGGACTTTCCGATAGCTCAGATAGCTTATTGTTCATCAAGTTTATCTCCTTGGCAACCCATTCCTCGTCGTTTGGAGTCTCCGTTAATCCTAGATCTCCATGCTTCAAATACGCTGGATCCTTTCCAAGTATGAAAATATTTAGCAATACAAGTCTAGTTTCTCCTCGCATTCGAAAAGAACCTTTGCCAACATTCTCTAGCAAGAAGGAAGTGGTGAGTCCTTCAAGAATACGTTCTCCTTCATCTCTGGTTTCTATCCAACCATTTGTGATCCCATGGAAAATCAGTGAAGCTTTGTCGTTTTCCTTTGCCTTGTGCAATAAACCTTTCATGCAATTTTTTGACGTGGTGCCCATGCGTTCCCAAATGAATCTTAACACATTAATCATGACAACATTCATCCCTTGCACCTCAGATGATGGCTGCCACATTAATTCCTCAATCGCAAGCTCCCAGACACAGGCATCATTCACATCTTTCAAGGCCCCTGCAAGCAGAATGATTGCAAGTAAATGGCCGTGGCATCCTTCAATTAAACGTACAGCCTTTTGTTGGAGAGTGGGAGAATGATCAAGTACTCTGCCCACATTCTTGCAAAACACGTTCCAGGGTAGTAGATGATCCTCTATTCTGATCTCCAGGTCTAGTGCCATTATCTCACCAACTTTCTGAGGTCGAGTTTTGAGTACGATGCATACGTTATCAACTAATTCCAGGTCTTGTAGGTCTATCTGTTGATCAATAAAATCCACAAGCAGCAAGAGGCTGGTGGGCTGGGGAGGGGAACTGCTAACATTTGAAGCTCCTTGTACCTGTTCTAGAATGTTCATTTGGAGCTCTATAATGCTTTGATGTTGCGAGAGAGAGACGCTTTGGACAACATCAAACATATCTTTTATCTTGGGTAAATCTTTCAAAGCTTTTGCTACTTCCTCCCAACCACTTCCAGAAATTCCAATCTTTCCAAATCTTCTGTCCTCAAAATACTCTAAAATCTGTTGAACAGCAGAATTGATTGCCAATTTATGTATTACTCCTGGTGCACGTAACATCTGATCATCTTTATATGGCATTGTAACATTTTCAGATTTAGTGCTTGTTGGAGGCATTATTAGCTCAACAGGTTTGGTGCTTGATGCTGAATGCGCAATTTCACCGTCACAATAATCTTGCAAGTTCTCCACCATCTCTTGAGGTAAATAAGCCGCCATATCAAGAACATACCCAGCCAACTTTCTTCCAACTTCATGAAACAGTTCCTGAATCTCCCTGTCAATATCATCAGGTGATTCATTGCTATATCTGCCATCAATCTTATCTAATAATGAAGCTTCAAATTTGCTTATTCGCTTATTGATACTGGAAAATTTGCTCCCAAGACTAGGCTGACTTTCCTTCTCTGCTTTTGATTTCACAAGGTATAATAGGATGAAGTGTAAAAAGTCTATCCTCCTCTTCAAAACCTTGGCTTCCCGCTTCAAGTCCTCTGCTTTCCGTCTCATTTCTTCCGATTCTTCCCTTTCTCCTGGTTCTAAAGGAGGTGCTTCCAGTACTCTCTCTCCTGCCAGCTCTAAAATTTCCTTACCATAAAAGTAACATTTTAAAGGAGGTGCTTCCAGTACTCTCTCTCCTGCCAGCTCTAAAATTTCCTTACCAGAAAAGAAACATATGCATGTGACTAACTAGTTCAAACAATGAATACATAAACAAGCAACAAATAATATATAAAATAAGGTAACTCTACCCGTCATAATGTTTCACGTGCCACGATTGTGGTTTCAAAACTCAAAGAAGTTATGAATAAAAAAACAAAAAACTTAGTGAAATTTGAAGAAGAAAATTTGACAATAAATACCTTCAAAATTTTGATCTGGAGTTTGAGAAAAGGATTAGTAGTTCAATACCTTCCGTACGCTTAGTTGACTTGATCTCTGGATCAATGTTACCAAAAAACTATAGTACCCTAGCGATTTAGGTAATTCACAAAACTATAGTACCCCAACAAAAATTAGGAATTTCGGGTAATTCACAACAATCTCCACCTTGGATCATAATTGGTAAAGGTAAACTTTCTCCACAAAAATTACCACTGATTGTCCACTCTCATATCACATTTAGGATCTTCAAACAATTTCTAACCAACCTTGCATCTCAAAGGCTAAAGTAACCCCTTATGTTGAGAATTTATCCATATCACTGTCATCACAAATTCTCCAAACCTAAAGGTCTGATATAATGCAACAAAATCATTATCTCTAATACCCTAGAATCGCATCATTAGCTTTGGTACCATTTCTTGTGCAATCAACAGTGAAAATTAATGTGAAGCTTTTTTTTTCTTTAAAATTTATTGTGCTGATTTATGGCATTTTTCTTTTAACAAAAATGAAAATAAAAAATTCAAGGTAATCTTGTGGCATTACGTATAAGATGACACTTAATTAAATGTAAGAGGCATACCCCACAGGGCCACCAAAACGGCATAGTGTTTTGCATGTAGGAAAACATCAACAGTAATATGTTGGTGAGGCTAAGCCTGTGAAGAAGAGGGAAACTTGGGGTTTATTTGCAATTCTTTTGTAGATCTTACCCTTTTTCCCTCTTGTTTGCACTTTGTCATCATCATCATTATCTGTCGTCTCACATCACATATATTGAAAATGTTTGGTCCAAAGTTGTATAATGTGAAAATATCAATTGGCTTAATCGCCTCATTTTTCTCTCACCAGTCTTTTTATCTTCTTTCTTCTCCCTAGCCTCCCCAACCGGAGCAACGCTTACCAGCTCAGCAAAGCCTATTGTCTTCCTCAACAATTTCACAAGCGCAATAGGGTCAATCCCATATCCAATTACCTCCAAATGATCCTTGTCCTGTCCTATAAAAGCTACCGAGTCAATCCCTACAAAATATACAAACAAGCACATATTTTGAAATTCCCGAATTGTACATGAACATAGTGTTTGAGGCCCCAAAGTTCTAGTTAGATACCTGAAACACCACTTACTACAGTCTTAATGGCTTTGGAGCGAGATTTCTGTCCACTCATGGACAATTTAATAACCACTTTGCGCTGCATATACAAATCAAATTCAAATTACCATTGAATATCTTGCAAGACTCTACTTCTTTAACCAAAATATTACTTACCCTCATGGCCTTGATGTCAATGAGAGGGTTTTTATTTAGGTGGAATGTCGTGCATAGGAGACCAGATGCATTGATGTCCTGACACAAAGAATGTAATGAAATCACAAATACCAGGAGCAAATACTCGAATACGGATTTGGATCATTTTCCATTCCACTGCTTGAGTAGTTGACACATTAACTAAAATACAACTGAACGGAAAGAATGAATAGAACTAAAACTAGTTGAAAATAAATGATTTTTTAAAATGACATACCTTCGATAACACATCTTGTGAGAACCTAGATTTATTTTTCTATATTTCTACATTCAATTCATATGTCATGAGTTTTTCCGAGTAATTGTCTTCATTATTTATTTGCACGAAATAGTATTTATTTAATTAGATAGTGTATTCTTTTCAATCTTAGAATTTGAGAACCATTCGATTGAATGAGAAGCAATCTTGACCTTTGAACGTTAGGCAAGTAAGTGGGGTAATTGAGACTGGATTCTGTGTTGTGGGTCTATATTAACATTATGAAATTAGATGCATTAGTGCGGCTTATGTGTTTGGGTCTTTAATGATTGGATGTGCTATTGGAAAATTAATGTGCTTGGTTATACGAAACCACATCTATTGAACTTAATTGTAGGAATTGGTTACGCAATTCTCTCCCATGATATATCAGATATGTATACTGTTGAGAGAGAGAGAGAGAGAGAGAGAGATCTTTTATAGCAGCCATATTAGAAGATTATATAGTTAGGGTTTGACGAAGAGGAGGCGGCCTCGGGCATTCGATTCTATGGTGCTTGGGTTTAGAAGAAAAAAAAGAAAAGAAAAGAAAAAGAAAGGCTTCGTGAGATATGGTGGTATTGGACTTAAAAGAGTTGCTTTGCATTCTTGAAGGTAAGAGATTAAAGCTTGTGTCGTTCTATCATTTACAAATTTCTTTGGATGATTAGCAAATCTTGGTTTGCAATGTTATTGGGTTTGATTTAGGATGGTGGTGACTGTGGGGGTTGTGTTTTTTTTAAAGTATAGAGCCGTGTGAGAGAGGGTGTGATGGCGGCCATGGCTGGCCGTGTGCACTCATGTGTGTTTGTGCTGGGTTTTGCTGGCTACAATGGGCAGCCATGGCTTTACTGGTGGCAGCACTGGGATTGTATTTGCAACTGGGTAACCTTAAAGGAATGAAGAAAGAAAGGGAATATATATATATATATATATATATATATATATATATATATATATATATATATATATATATATATATATTTATATATATATATATATATAAAGAGTTCCAGAACTTGAATGGGGAAGATGGATTTGGGAAATTATCATGTGTGCGTGAGTGCCCAAGGTTATGCACATTAGACCAATTAAGGTGATCTTGGAGCATTCTTTCCACTGTTTTAGGATTGTTTAGGCACAATTTATTCAGATGGTAGTGACCATATGTTGGATGTTGGATCCAACTGGCTTATAGAATGCCTTGAGATTTTATTTGTGACTTTTATTATTTGGTATTCTGGCTTATGGTTTTGGTTCTGGTATTTTGGTTGATTGGCTCATTCTCTGACACTCTCACCATGTGGACATTATTATAATTACTATTATTTTATTTTTTTTTGGTTATTTGAAAACAAGGAAAATTATTTGGCATTTATATGGTAACATTGAATTTTGGAAATTTGTTGTTATTGATGAAAATTATTATTTCTAGGTAACGGAATTATGTTATGACTTCGTATCAATTCGGCATTTGGAACACATTTGGACATATTGTTTAATTGGTTCATTTTGGCTTTGGTTTATTACTGGTACCGGATAATGATTGGTCTTGCTGGTTAATTGTTGGGAACAAAGTTGTTTTCGGAACAAATCACATTTTGAGAATTATTGAAATATTCTTCTGAGTCTAGTACATGGTTCAAGGTTATGTTCATACATCATATTTATTTTGAGCCTTAATTTCAAAATATATTTATTAGACATTGCACTATCATTCACTGGGCTGTGAGCTGACACTCCCTTTATTAAACATTTTCAGGTGAACGTGAACAAAGTAGTTGTGGACTCAGAGTTGGGACACTTGTTTGACCTCCATAGGATTGTTTTGAGTCACGTGTCTAAGTACTCTGATTAGAGTTTCTAGTATTTTATTATTACTCTTGGATTATTGGATGAGTTCAGAGCTTGGTTGGTTTACTCTTTATATTGATGTTGGTTTGTTTGGAGAATTATTTAAAACCCATTTCAGTTTTTGGTCAATCTTTGGAGTTGGTACATCTTGAAGATGTTTACTATCATTATTGAGTTTTGAATTATTTCATGATTATTCTTAGAATGTTTCCGCTATCAATTGTATTATTCTTCATTTATTAGGCTTTTGTGACCCATGGACCAAAGCTCCGTGGCTCACGGCCGGTCATATTCCCAAATGAGGTGTGACAATTGTTGGTATCAGAGCAGTAGTTTATTCAAACCTAGTATTAGTACCTGAGTATTTAGAGGAGGTCGGTCCAAAAAGTCCTTTAGGCACATGTTATGGGATTGATTTAATTGTCTTTTTGATGCTTAGGTATACTCTATGAGACTTAACTCGAGTTTATTTTATTTGATTTCAAATTTGAAGGCATGGAGTTTTTGTGCTGTCCTAAAAAGGGATTTTCATATAATTCATATGGAATTTTGGTAGTTAGCATATCATAACCATTAGTGGAGGATTAGATTTCTACAATGGTACAATAGATAGTGATCCAAGGTAATCGGATTTACTTTGTCTTATTTTGAGGTTTCATGAGGTTAGCCTATCCGCTAGTGTTTTATGTGAATTGGATTTAATTTTTTATTGGTTCCCAGGATTCAAAATTTTTATGAAGATGTATTTAATTTTGGGGGATTTTTATAATCAAGAGTGGAATAAATGCTACGTATGAAGTTGTATTTCTCTTCTCTCAAATTTGGAGATGCGAGAATGATGTAAGGGAGACACGTTCTATTGCTAAAGGGCTACGATATTAGAGCTTGGTTGATTTTAGTTTCATTAAAGGAGGTGATCTTATTGTAAGTTTTAGAGAACCATAATGGGATAGATGTTTGTGTATTGCTCCTTGTTATTCATTTTGACAATTCAATGGAGTTTTATTTGGTCGTTAAGAATTTGATGGTATGCTATAGAGGTTTGTGAACTCATGGAAAATTGAAATTTTTTATCTCATTTGGTTGTCTAGTATTATTTGAATTCTCATTGGTTTTATCTGTTTTATGGTTCAGCTAGATAATTTTGTAAGCTTATAGATCGTATTCACAATGAACCGTCAATTAGGAAAGTATGATAAGTCTTTTGACGGAGTTGAATTTGTTGTTAAAGATTTCATCAAGTATTCTAGTAGCATAGGTTTGTGAACTAAATGGCATGGATAAGGATAATTACTTGTGATACGAGTAAACCAAATTATTGAGTGCCATTAATATCTCTTATTAATATGAATTGGAAATATTGAGGGAAGAAACTGGATAGACATATATGGAACAGATGCTAAGCATAGGTTCATGATCCTGTATATTGATGCTCAAAATTAGAACCTGAATAGGAGGAACAAATAGACTATGATCTCAAAGGTGATTTCATTCTTCTGATGTACTTTTGATTACGGGTTTGATGATTTTAAGCATTGTATAAGTTTGTTACATTTAATTGGAGTTATTACTTGTATGGTCAGATTAGTGGATTGAAAAAGTCATGAGGGTAATCAGTTTGATCTTTAGGAAATATCTTATGATATTTGGTCCAACATGTTAGCAGGTAAAGGTTATGGTAATTAGATATTGACATATGCCGTTGTGTTTATATATATATTAATTCCAATGGATGAGTGTTAATAGCAAATATGTTTCTCGTTAGTTTTGTGATGGTTTTTATGTGAAATAAGGGAATTTACTTGGGCGTTTAGAATTTTATCTTTACCTTGAATGGTTATTATGATTGATTTGGGTTGATTTTACATGGTGGTACAATTGGTGGTGGTTCATAAATGATGTTATTGTAGATGGTAGAGTTTTGCCCATGATAATTTTGGAGTTCAATAGCATTACTGTTTTGTCTTCTCTTAAATTTGATGGAATCTGCAATAGTAAATATCTATAAGAGATACTTTTATAAGATCAGATTTTGTATCAGACAATTTACCAATGATTTTAGTACGGTTTTAGAGTACAATTATATAGTCATTTTTGGGTTCAGAGTACAATTTTATTAGTGATTGAAAGTTAATTTCCCTTATATTTTAATGTTGAAGTCACTTTTTAGGTAAAGTACATGAATTCTGTGTTGTCCATGGGGTTGCTATGATTGTAGAGGATTGAGTTGCGAAAGAAATTGCTAGGAAGTTTTGTAGCTTTTATTGTTGTTTAGTGAGAGAAGCTTTTATGGATTAGGATTACCATCCAAAATTTTGCTAAACTGTTTTATTAGTCTAAGCTTGTGGTATGATTATGTTACTTGTTGGTATATAGCAGTCTCACTAGTACCTCTTCTTGCTAAAGGTTGGAATTTAAATTTTTTTGAAATAATCTAGATCTTAGTTGCAGGAATCGTGTATAGGGGTGGCGGATCCTCCAAGAACCGCGAATCGGCGCTTCTTCCTCAGAAGTGCGACGGAAACGCGCCCTATCAGAGAAGCGTTCCCAATAGAGATGAAAGCATACCTGTTGCGACGGTCCGCACTCTTATGCTTCAGATCTGGGATTCTGGCCGCCTGGGTCTTCAAGCTTCAGATCTGGGTCTGGCCTCCGAGTCGCCGACGGTCCGTGAACGCAAAGAGAGGGATTCGCGGTGTTTGGTGGTGGCTAGCGTCGCAGCAATGGTGGCCTGTTGTGACTTCCGTCGCTGTGTGTGTGAGAGAGAGAGAGAGCCGAGAGAGAAAAGGTGAACAGTGACCATGAATGGTCTGCCGCTTGATTTGGGGTTTTTTAAACCCTTAACTACGCTTCAAGTCCCTCACCTTAATAAGTGTTTTTTCATTTAACCTACAAAGTTATAATTATTACATTTAGACCCCCAATCACTCCAAAAATGATTAAAACAAAAATAAATGGTCTCCACCCATTGATTATGTTTTTGTTTTGCAAGTTAAGTGGTGACATAAAGTTGTTGTTTTTTCTCTTTGTATTATATATTTATATTTTATAAATTTTTCATACACGCTCCTCTCGGCGCTCCCAAATTAGGAGCTTCTATGCATCCCCGCCTCCGCCCTCGCTCCCGCCCCCGCTTCGTGCAACTAAGATCTAGATAGATGAAATTTTTACTGATCTTGTGTTTTAGTATGATTGCGGAGTAATTAACTGTAAAAGATATTGTTGTGGTGTTTTACAATCTTAATTGTTTCTTAGGATATTGACTTTGGTCTTGAAGAATTAGGTTGGTAAGAGTGTTGGTTTTGAAAGCATTGTTGAGTCGCACCAATTGCAATTCTAATAGAATCCAAGCCAGGGGATGATTTTTGGTTGTGATTAATGTGATTGTAGAAGTTTTTAGTTAATACTAATTTTGTTAATAATGTAGGGTCTTCTTGTTGGAAGCTTAACCAGGAATAAATTTTTGACAGCCAATGTGGAGATTTTAGATATCAAATTATTAATACGATGTCAAGTGGTTTTGATAGTTCTAAATATATATATATATATATATATATATATATATATATATATATATATATATATATTCTTATTTTCTTGGAGATAACTAACAAGATTTAGTTCGGCTTTAGAAATTCTTAGTACAATATTGTCCTGAGTAGTGTAAAAGCCTATCAAAGTTTATATATTTTATTTCTTTTTTGGTTCATCGGAAGGGATTACAAAGAGGGCCGAAGCCGGGAACGGGATCTGGGGGAGGGGGATTCGAACTCCTTACCTCCCTAATGAAGGCCAGGAATCCTGTTTCGTTCACTGTTTATATCTTTTATATCTTTTATTTCATTCACTGTTTCATTTGTATTAAATTGTTACGGTTTTCTTAGATTATGTTTAACTCGTGGTGAAAAGTTATGGCGTAGATTTTGTAAGCACACAAATGAAAGTTCTGTAGAATTTCAATGTTTTACACTTGTAGTAAATTGTGATGAACAGCTAAGAGTGCAATGGAATTGTTCTTAGAAATATTACTAACCATTATGTTAAGATAACCTTTGGGTATATTAAGGATTTAAAATTTGGATTGATATATGGATGTGGTTCAAGATTTTAGCTTATTGATTTTTTTAATTTTATATTGTGGCATATTGATGTTGTGATTAGAGATTGGATCAGTTGTAATTCTCTATAAAAAAAAAATTTGAGTTTGCTTTGGAAGGGAAACTGATATATAAATTATATATTAAGCTTGTAGGTCTATTATGAGTAGTGGAATTTTGAATGATGAATAAAATTGGATATTGTTTTGCATTTCATGGGTTGTTTAGTAATAAGAGAACCTATATATTGATAAGATTAAGTTATGGGTGTTTGATATTGGAATTGACTGTCAATATTCATACATAGGTTGTGCAATGAGTTACTATTTGAACTTTTTCCTAAAGTCATTGACAGGATGATATTCGTGCAAGAATTTTTTGTGGTTTTAGAATTCATAGTAACCCAATTTGATGGAAGTTAAAATGAAGTGATGAAGGCTTACGGTTAAGGTGTGCTGCTGATGTGCATAGAGATAGAACCATTAGAATATTTAAAAGGTGGGTGACATGGTATATAGATTTGCTCTACCATCTAAATTGTCTAACTTGTATGATTTGTTTTATGTCATTTTATATTCGTCTGTGCTGCGGGACAAATCCCTATGAGAGTGTCACAAATGAAATAAATGCTATGATTTTGTTTTGACAAATTACTAACAGTTCTCTAGATAAAGACCTCTTAATTTGAAGGAGTTCTCCCACGAATTAGTCCACCCGATTTGATTTAACCTTTCTTACTGTCTAAATAGTTGATTTTCGAATTTGATCAGTAAGGTTCCTAGGATATGAATCCCATATATAATCTAAGGTGATCAACCTTTTAATTTTGTAATCAAATCGTTGATATTTTGGTCTGTGGACCTGTCAAAATGTTATCCAAGGGTGTTAAGGGTAGAGAGTTATTGATAAGTCTAGAAATGATTTCTGGGGGCTCCTTCTATGGAATGCTTACCAGAAGTTCGAAATTCTTGAATCATTCTATATGCAAGTCAACAAGAACAGCCTTGATTTAGTACATCTGCAGTTGTGGTGCTGTTCACAAGCTCCGTTATTAGCGCCTTCTCATGTAATTCTTTTAGGTTATTTACATTTCTTTCTTTCATGAGCTATCTTTAAATTCACTATCCTGATTTTAAATTTTTACAGACCATAAACAGAACCACAATCGATCATATAAACTGAAATCACACACAAAAGAACATACATACGGAGAGAGAGAGAGAGAGAGAGAGATGGCCACAACACTATTGCTAAGAAACTGCTTCAAATCAAGATTATGCATAACATAAGATTGACCGAGAGACCCAAAAAAAGCAAACGACAAACACGTACGCAGAGACACTTGAAGATGGCCATAACAATTGTGAAAAGCAAGAAAAAAGAGACATACCAACAAAGTGAGACCAGATTGTAAGCTTCAAGGGAAAACGTGTGATATCTTCTTGTATTGTTTGGCTTGAGAACCTCTTTACCAAAACAAAACCTGCTTTTGTTCTACTCCCTCATCTTTGATCTTTTCTGCCGTCGAGTTTGCGGTACTCTTGGAAAATTATAAAGGCACTTTCCTCTGGGCAAATTACACTTACCTCCTTTGAGGTTTATTGAAAAATAAGATAACTTTTCTCATATTCTGACAACACGTCACTTATTTTTTTATGTTTGTGTCAGTGTAATAGATCGCCCTTTACTGTTTGAAGAAATCGTTAGTCTTATTGACGGTATTAGCTATATTGACGGTATAAAATGTAGGAGATTTACGTTTTTACCCATAACTTCAGTCCATTAAACGGAAGGAAGTTGGGTCAGGGTTAACATTGCAACAATTTGGAAGTGTGAGGACCCAATTGCTACAAAAAAAAAGTACAGGTCCTGAAGGGATTTGGTGTAAAGCACAGGGGTGCAAAGTGTAATTTACTCGGATAATAACTAGTAGAAATTCCTCCCTTTCATTCCTATCATCTCTCAAGTGAAAGTTTCTACGCAAAACGTGTGGGGTCATAGGCAGACTCATAGGTTGCTAGGTCGAGCGACTGTCGCATTTACATGGGAAAATTTTTAATTTAAAAAGCATCACTTAGGATAATATTTATAATCTCTCAATATAATTGCACTCGCGGTTGATGAACCCACTCCATATCAGCTGAGTCCTGCCGATGGTTGGTGGGCCCCAACTAATGTGGAGCATATCAATAGGCTTTGGTTCATCCATCGCGAGTGTCAATAGCATCTCTCATATCTCAAAAAGTGTTTTCTCTCTTTTAAGGTTGGACATTGCGTCGGCCGAGTTTACAACAAAAAATAAAAATTTCCCTTCAGGCCTAAATTTAGATTGCACCTATCCAAAATAAAAATTATGATTTTTAAGTCCGTTTATTTGGCCTAAAAATATTTTTCTTTAAAATTAATGTTAAATAATATAAATCTAATATAAAAAATAATATTAAAATATAAAAATATATTTTTTTTTACATATTTCTAAGATAGATCAAATTTCAAAGACAATTCTTAAACTCGCACATCTAACCGGGACTAAAAAATTTCTAACATCTATAAATGATGGCGGGCCTTTGAGCTTATAGTGACCTCTTTTCCTCTCTGTACATCATATGTGAATAAATGGTCACACTATAATGATTGATGTGACGCTGACAGTGAATAATTTTTCCGTAGACTGGGTCCATCAAGCTCCAAGGTCGTTCACTCATTTCTTGATTTTTGTTCCATGCTTTCCTGTCAAAAGCTGCTTTACGACTTGAGTGGCAATGTAACCGGGAACCTTCCAACAAGTCAGTCACCGTAGTGAGTTGCAAAAACGTGTGGGTGAAACTCAGTCATAACTTCCATTAAATAATCTGTAATAGAAAGCATAATTCAATATGAATCTTAAATTTATTTTTCGCTATCTATGATTAAAATTAAGTTGAGTTAATCAAATGACTAAAATTTCACCTGAGATTATTTTTTCTCTCCTAAAATCATTGTTTTAAAATTCGGACTCAACCGGCCGGTTCGACCGGTCGAAGAAACGGTCTTGTTACCCACTAAAATCCATTTTGGTCAAATCCGGTCAAAACCCGCTGTTGAACCGGTAAACCAGCTATTGAACC